>WYDI02027263.1:0-13594 GCA_009867235.2 Psittacus erithacus | reverse complement strand
AAAACCATGAAGTGACCCCCTGGCAAGAGAGCTACTTATGTGTGTGTGATGTTGCCTAAGCACTGTGGTATTTCTGGCACCTGCGATAGACTGACAAAGCTCTGATCATCTTAACCAAACAAGGCAAATTTTCCTGCTGTTGACTGTAAGTGTAACAGCAAGCTGATACATGCTGGCTCCATAAAGCAGTCTTCCAGGATGTAGAAAGCAAGGGATTCTAGACCACAGGAGGAGAAATGACCTGCTGGGCTTCATTTATGACCTTTGTAAGAATAACTTTTTTCCAGTGTTGTATTGTAGAGGCCTTAACCTGTACATCCACAGAGCCCTCTTGATCAGGCAGTCTGTAACAGATTCCCACAGTAATGCCTCCCATCACTGCTTCCCCCTTTAACCCTGACCCACAAACTCTCTATTAACTGCTCACCTGCCCCTAGACAGAGTTCCATACTCTCCAGCCTATCCCTAACATAAATAGCAACTCCCCCTCCCCCCCTGCCAGGCCAGTCTTTTCTAAAAAGCCTGCAACCTTCCACTCCAACACACCAGTCACAGGAGCCATCCCACCATGTTTCTGTGATGCCTACTGTATCATAACTCCCATAGATGTACACACATCTCTAATTGAAATCCCAACAAGTGAAACAGCAAATAAAGCTCCTGAAACAGCAAATAAAGCTCCTGCCACCACAAGAGGTATTTTCAGTTCCCTAGTCAGTGTTGCACCACCTCACCAGAGGTTGTAATAACCCTTGGCAGACTCCATGTACAGGAAGTATGCTATCCAGATCTGAGTGACCCTCAAGAATAATGGACAGAAGTGAAAATTTCTAAGCTTTAAGTCTTAAAATACCAACTGCCCCTGCCTTCAGTTCTGTAAATCAAGTAGAAGATACTAAAAATGCAGGACTAGTGTGATTAAGCTGTTTAAATTTACCTTCCAAATGCAAGATTGCAAGGTTGGTGTACCCTCTTTAACATAAAAACCAGAAATAACCATTCAAGTTTACATCACATAGGGGCACTTCATAACAAGTCTAAATATTTCTTCCTCTCAACAAGGATCTTTTGTATCCTCCCATCATTTACACGCAAAAAATGGATTATAAAGTAGATAAGAACAGAAATATCAATACCAATTATACATATCTGACTTAAGCAACATGCTTCAATAATAACGTGCAATACAATTAAAAGCTCTCACATGGCATTTCTTCTGTCCCTAGAAAACACAGATGGATTATCTACAACACAATTCTCTACAAGTAGAAAATAAGCCTTTCTAGGAATTGTCAGCCCCTGACAGCAATACTCAATAGACATACACTGCAAAATAGCTAAGAAATTGCTCTGGTAAAGTCATGTATTTTATAGCAAGGGCAGTATGACATACCTTGTGCAAGCATGTTAAACTCCAAGAACAGTGCTATGTGATAAAGCTCCATAGCTTCTTCAGCCCTAGTCATGTTTAATTTTCCTGCTACAAGAGCTTGAACTTCACTTAAACTGCCCACTGAAGGACTGGAGTGCAAAACTGAGAGGTCCACCACATCTGTATACATACAGTTCAAAATGACCTTAGCATATTTTTTTGGTATGATAGATTCATCCAATATAATTCTAGTTGGAGTTCGTAGGGTTCGGTCTGTGATTTCTTCACCAGTTCGTATCCTTCTCTGCAGCAGGTGACGAAAAAATGGAGATCGTGATGAAATAACAGCTTTGTGAGCTCTGAGCTCTTCATCTAGACAGTTCTGACTTCCACCAAAAGTTTCAACTAAGTCAGAGTTGGATGAAAAACTAAGAACCACATCGTAGTAACACATGTAATCAAAGAGTGCACGCATGTCAACATCTAATGAATTTGGTGTTCCAAATTCTTCACTAAGCTGCACAAGGATATCAACATTTTGGAATCTTGAATCCTCCATTCCAAACTCGCCTGTATAAAGGTAGTGTAACAAAGCAGAAAACATGGGCATATCTATGCCAGCTGTGTTAATATCCATTATTATTTCTGCCCCATACTCCGGTGAGGAAGAAAGCAGCGTCTTAAAAAATGGACACCTCGCCGCTAGTATCGCACGATGCACAGGAAAACAAGTTTCTTGAAATATTAAGTCTACATCAGTGCAATATTTGTACTGATAAAGTTCAGCCATGTCTTTTTGCAGCGTCCTGGCTTCTGGTCTTGCCAAATTAGCCTGTAGATAAAGCTCCTTTAAGGCTGACGTCCCCTCATATTCTTCTACTAATGCATTAACATCTCTGACATCCCAGCCTGAGAGGAGCTCGCGCATCTGCTTGGCATGGTCAGCAGATCGGCTAGACTTCCGACGCCTAATGAATTTCTTTTTGAGGGTGGCAAGGCCAGAGGTTTTCTTTTTCTTGTCTTGAGGTTTCTCATGGCCATGGTCAAGGCTATACAGCTTTGATTCACAGCCATAACCTTGATGAGAGTAGGATGATGTCCCTGAAGGCAAAAACAAAAATTGAACACATTTATTCTTCACATTTAAAGGAAGGGCCATAACACATAAGCAGTCCATCAGTATCTCTACGAGTTACACAGTTTTTCCTTCTGAGATGAAAAAATTCAGCAAGTTAGAAACCTGACTGAAGCCCTTTCTACCCATTAAGAATTATTTTTTTCTTCATCTATAAGCTTTTCTTTAATGCACTCAATTTTAAGAAGAAGCAGTTGATGTAACTTTGTAGCACACGGTAAACATACCTAGGCAGGAAGAGAACACCAGGGTCAGAATGTTACAAGCGCCACTGTGCTAACTATAGGAAGCCTTTTTAAAAACTTGAATGGTCTCAGTTAAATAGCAGCCTCTCCTCCTTCAAAGTGTTTTTTCAAATTCTGTTCTTCTAGCATAAAGTGTTATTTCAACAATAAAAACATCGCTGGTGTCAGATAGTTAGGGTAAGTCACAAGAAACCACAGTATGAAAACATTCAGGGAAATTGAGGACAACAAATACATTTTCAACACAAATTTAATAAGAAATTTAAAATTCTGTCATATGATAATCAGGTAACTCCAGAAGACAAACACACAAAATGGGCTCCTTTCCACAGAAAGATACCAATTTTGTGTCTACACCTCATTCAAAAGAATATGGAGAATGGAAGTTCTACTGTACTGTTAAGGACGTTCTTTGAACAGAGCATTATACAATCAAAGTACACAATTATTTTACCCCTCAGAAATCATTTACAGGGAAGTTATGAGCCAAACATGTAATAAAAAGCGGATTCCCCTCCACGTATCTGTGTCACACACCTGCCCTGTTCTGCCAAATGAACCCCTGCGGATTGCCAGTTTGAACTTAGACACTATACTGTAACACTGATAACAATTTAGTAACAAAAAAGAGGAGTCAGAATCTGAATTTCTGGAAGTAATGGAAAGCTGAAGTAACATTTTTGTAAAAAAGTAGTTAAAAACTATAGTTTCAACAGAAGCAAGACTCACATTAAAGGGTTATTTCTCTAATTTAACTTTATTTACAGAATTTTCTCTCTAAGCCAGATGGTGAAAAACCTCAGACATGACAGAAAAAGGAAAAACAAGTACACAAACCTAACTACTACTTCCAGACAAAAGAGAAACCAGAGGAAAACATTTGCAAATGGTATACAGATTGGTAACAATGGCAGCTTCATCTGAAGTAGTATTTGTCCACTTTCTGTTGGGAATAGTTAACGTGCTTCCATCAGTACACTTGTGTAGCCTCACTATTTGTTGCCTTTTCAGATCTCGTAAGTTCAACACACAATCAACTACAAGAGTTTCAGGGGCCTTTTGCAACTCTATCTATCACACTGCTCAATTCCATTTGTTTCAGGTAGACTTAGTGGGAGGCTATTTTGACAGCAATGCTACAGGCCAGTCTGTCAAAACACAGTGCTTTTAGCTACCATATTTCAGATGAGTATTTCTTGAACTTCAAAAAACACAGAAGCAAGTCAAAGTTGTATTTGAGAACACAGCAACTGTACCTACTGAAGATTTCTGCAAATTGTTTTATTATTTAAGCCTCAATAATTCTAAGTAACTTTATATGCTGGCTTTTCTGCCAAGCTAGTTAAAACTCCCCCCATATCATGCAACGCAACGGTTTTATGATTCATCTACTAGTGGAAACTTTGGGAAGGAACTTCCCATTCTTTGAAGAAAGACCTCTAACTATTTTATTCATGCTACATCAAATTTTGCTTGATCAAGCAATGTGTTATCAATCATACTGTAATTTCAAGACATAAAAAAATATTTTAGAGAACAGCAGTAACTCAAGACCATTTCAATACAGGGGTATGCTGCAAAATCCACCATAAAAATTCCTTCCACATGATATAGTAGGTATTATAATACAAAAGTAGATTCAGTCTCCTGCTGATAGAGACAAGCCTAGAATTTCTGCTCCATTTAAAAGTATCGATTACATTTCACAATAAAAGCATAACTACACGTTGGTCAATCTATAACAATAGATTCTGCTCCAAGAGAGCACACCAGCTCATTTCATGAAGTATTTTGGATTCTAATGGCAATTTTGAGTATGCAGCATATTCTCTTAGATTCCACTAAAGAAAAACTAGGACACCACAAGTCCCATTTTTTTCTTCTTTGAAGGCTGCTGTGAGGTATTACTTGCATGTGAATCGCCACAAGATAGTAAAACACCATTCAAACCTTTGTGTACCCTGTGCTAGTTACAAGATTAAACTTCAGAAGTACTGCACACATTGCTAATAATCCTTACAAGTAGATAAAACACTGCTATAGAAGTGCCACCACACAACTGCTTTTTGCTAGAGGCAGAAGTAGAGAGGCACCAGCATAGCCTCTCTGGGTTAAAAACAGCCAGTGGCTCCCTGCCCCTCAAAGAAAGAATTTGGAAGAGCCTCTTTTTGACCTGCCTGTAATTCCTTCATAAGGCAGCAGCATTAGAAGTAGGAAAAATAAATTTATTCCCCACTTCTACACTAAAAGACACTGATCTATTAAATGCTGTTAAAAAGCAACAGCTACTTCATGCCCCTAGACCATATCTAGCTCTGAACAGATAAATATTTACAAGAAACATATGATTGCCAAGAGAAACTACTTGGGCACTTGACAATGAATAATGGGATCTGTCTAGTCCTCTGCATGCCTACACATTTTAAAATCTAATTACAGAGCTCTATTTAATAAACATCTTGAACAGATGTACCACCCTAGAAAATGGTGTGAAATCCTCCTCCTGAATGCTGTAGACAAAATGGCAAGGAGATGATTAGTGAAGCCTTTGCTAAAACAAAAGTGGGGGCTTTTTTATATTAAGAACACTGCATTATTTTTACAGATTTATCTTCTCTTCATAAACTGCAAGCAAATTCAGCATGAGTCAATTAACAATGGCAGCTTGGCCTACGAAACTACTGTGCTTTGCCAAATCGGATCTCAGCACTTAATATTCACCCTACATTTACAGCATAGTGGTGCAGCACTTTAATTGTAAAGCAGCACGTCTAAAACAAACCATGGACCAAGTTTCCAGGAATAAGGCAACTAAAACATTATGTAGCCATTATAATTCGAGTCCCCATATTTCCATTCTACTTTGGGGAACTAAATAGATCTTAATGCCTTCTACATTTAAAAAATAGAAAGAAAAATAAATCTGTAAAAGTTGACTTAACATGGAGAACGGATTGAGAGGACTTGGGGTGTTGGTTGACTACAGGCTCAACATCACCTGGCAGCATGCACCTGCAGCTCAGAAAGCCAACCATATGTTGGGCTGCATCAAAAGGAACATGACCAGCAGGTCAAAGAACACAATTCTCCCCCCCTCTGCTCTGCTCTCTGGAGACTGCACCTCCAGTACTGCATTCAGCTCTGGAGGCTCCAACATAAAACAGACATGGACCAGTTGGAGCAAGTCCAAAGGAGGCCAGAGAAGATGCTGAGAGGGCTGGAGCACCTCTGCTATTAAGACAGGCTGAGAGAACTGGGCTTGTTCAGCCGGGAGAAGAGAAGGCTCTGAGGAGACCTCTAGAGCAGCCTTCCAGTACCTAAAAGGGGCCTACAAGAAATCTGGAGAGAGCCTTTTTATAAAGGCAGGTAGGACAAGGGGAAATAGCTTTAAACTGAAAGAGGGCAAATTAGATCAGACATTAGGAATTGATCCTTCACTATGAGAGTAGCAAGACACTGGAACAAGTTTCCCAGAGAAACTATGGCTGCCCCATCCCTGGCAGTGTTCAAGGACAGGTTGGACAGAGCCTTGGGCGACATGGTCTAAGGTGAGGCATCCCTGCTCATGGCAAGGGTTTGGAACCAGATGACCTTTAAGGTCCTGTCCTGGGTTCAGCAGTGGCAGCCATTTTTCTCCTTCGTAGTAGCTGGTGCAAAGTTGTGTTTTTGACTTTCAGCCTGGGAACAGCACTGATAATACTGATGTTTTTAGTTGTTGCTCAGTAACGTTTACTCTGACCAAGGACTTTCTGCGTCTCATGCTCTGCCAGGGAGGAGGGGAAGCCAGGAAGAAGCAGAGACAGGACACCTGACCCAAACTGACCAAAGAGGTATTCCGTACCACAGCAAGTTGTGCCCAGTATATAAACTGGGGGGAGTTACCTGGACAGGCTAGATCACTGCTAGGGTTGGGCTGGGTATGGGTAGGTGGGTGGTGAGCGGTTGTATTCTCTTCCCTTGTTATTTCCATTATCATTATTATTATTGGTGGCAGCAGCAGTGATTTGTGTTCTACCTTAGTTACTGGACTGCTCTTATCTCAACCCATGGGAGTTACATTCTTTCCATTCTCCTCCCCATCCCCCTGGGAGCAGGGAGAGGAATGGGGGGAGTGAGTGGTTGCATGGTTCTGAGTTAGCAGCTGGGCTTAAACCACAACAGGTCCCCACCAACCCAAACTGTTATGCGATCAGTAAACGTACCATGACATACTACATAATGGCTTTTTATTTTGCACTTAATGATGAAGAGCATCAACAAAACCTTCCACAGACCAAAGAGAAAGTTCTGGGGGAATTTAAGGAAGCTTTGGAACTTCCCCCTCTTCAAACCTACTCAAATAGTGTTTCAGTATGCAGATCTGCCTGTTTTCAGGTCTAAGCGTTTAATTTCATTCTATATAGCGGCAGATAAAACATGAAGACATGTAATAAAAATGTTTTGGCTGTCATTTTTTATAAAGTGTACACACATATATATATGTGAACTGGGGCAAACCTTTTACTACTGTTAGTTATGATACACTGAAAATACATAAAGCCTTCAGGGGGACTTCACAGCACAGATATCAAAGATGTCAGCACTAAAGTTCTTCCTTGATATGCTATGACAGCACACACAGAATTTTTAGCCCAGAGCACAGGTCTTTACAAGTAACAGTTTGTGGGCTGTCTTACTCAGACCTCCGAAAGTTAGAAGTGTCAGAAAAGCTGAGACAAGAGAAAAGTCACAAAGTAAGTAATTTTTTTCTGTGCTAAGGATACCACTGTGCTTTCAGTGGTGATTAAGAAAAGAAGTAACACTGAATATCAATAAACTACTTTTTCAGTTGCAAGCCAAGGCATAAAGTGTTTATGAAGTATTTATGCTATTCACTGCTAAGATCATTCTTCAGACTGTCAGGGTTGGAGGTTTCTTTAAGTAAGATTTATCTTCTCAAAAACTGACTTCTTTTAGATTCATCACATAACTCTGTATTATTTATAGCATGACAGTACTTAGATCCATACTGATGTTTTTTTGCACTAGACTAAAAAGCACATAAAGGTAATACCTGCCCCAGTTACAACTGGGATAAGAAAATACTTTAAGGGCACTTCAACTCATTTCCAGTTAAGCAAGATCCTTACTTATAAATAATATTGTTAGGACAATAAGTACCCCCATTCCCTATTTACAGGAACAGGAAAAGGACATGAGAAAAAGTTGCCTTCAAGACTGTTACTGTAACAGGTTCATTTTCAGAGATCCCTTCTAGCAATAAGGAAGTAATTCACTCATATGAGACACAATGCCAATACTATGATGAATACTGATGATCAAGCGTTTCCTATGCTCCGACAGTTTCACAGAAAATTTGAGGAAGAGCAGAAAGTGGCAGACAACATTAACAGACAGCTACTGCTCTTGATCTGGGAAAACTAGCATGCATGATTTAGTTATTAAAAAGATCCACTGTATTTAAATAACCTGGCATCTGTTTACTAGCAAGTGGCAATCAACTCATTGCATACATAGGCAAACAGATGGACAGTACTGAATTTCATGCACGATTGAGCTTGAATGGATTCAAACTGGTGACCTAGAAAATAAAAGGTCTGCATAGCATAACTGCAAGCAAATCAAATCCAGTGTGTACACAATCAAGTCATCTATATAAGTGACAAGATAACTGAAAAGTTACCTATGAATGTCTGTTGTGCCTGTGAATTTCCCCCTACCCTTGGGGAACACGAGTGAGGGTAGTTAGATGCATTAGCACCCATTTTCTTCAGTCACTCAGGCATTCCGCCTGCTGGCTCTTCAATGTATAATCCCATAATCCTTTATAAATCTTCAATCCCAGGTCCAGCATTCTGTTCCTCCACTTCTGAAAAACAAACACACTAATAAGTTAATTTACATTCATGTTTTCAGTAGGTATTATGTGATTTAGATAAAATAAACTCAAGTCTCCAGAACATAGTATTTTCGTAAGTTAAAAGCAAACGTTTCCAATACAAATTTTTCCTTGAAGGACTAAACAGATAAACACTTTTTTTCCCTCCAAAAAATAATTTGTAATTTTCCAAACCATTCACAAGTCAACATGAAAAACTGCAACAAGAAACAGAAAGGCTATCAAACTTTTAGCTAAGAAATCTTCCAGTAGGAGTTGGTCTACATTAGATATGCTCCCTTAACTATACCAAGAAAGACTTTTTATATGCGCTGATATGCTTATATATTGTTATAAAACCCACAGATTGAATTATACTGGCTGAGAAAGCAGAATAAACCAATCCCACTGGAGGGTATACCATCATTACTGCTTTCAGCTGCATTTTGATTTCGTATCATTTACACAGCTCTCATTCAGTGTTACTTTTCAAGTTTAGACTAGTACCTACAAGTAGGCTTACAAAAGTAAAAATAGGGCACTTAAGCATTCCTCTACTGTCTCATTAGGCATTTGAAAATGTCCTAGGAAGTAAATCCAGTAAAAATATGAACAAGAATTGTTAAACATATAAGAAGCACATTCCAATTTGGTTTTATATTAGCAATGTTAAATTATGAATCCTGCAAAGTTAACACAGTGAAAGAACTGCCTACTGTCAACTGAACACACATTCAAAACACACAGATAACACTGTTATACTAAGGTAATGTCTACACCAAGAAATACTTAAGACTCCACTCAATACTGTGAATATGTAGCTAAGTTCCACATGTTGACACCTGTGCACCTGTATTTGCTATATGCTCCCAACTCTATCTCCTTTCTCAGGAAATGTTAAATCAGACAAGTGCATGCCATGCAAGACTGTGTGTCTGAAGGAAGCTGCAACACTGTTCCAATCTCTTCTCCCTGCCATTTCTGGCATCAGGAGTTCAGAAGGAGTTACTATGACGCTGGGGAGATGAGATATGATTCTAAGTGGAGAGGCACACCTGGCCTGCTAGTCACAGATGAAGTATGCAAAGCAGATCCTGGGGAGCAGAAAGTGGGAGACAAGCCAGGAAGGAGGAGACTGCAAATTGCTGCAGGCACAGCAGTGGAGGCCAAACAAGGGCTCCAGGATTCAAGCACTGGATACACGAGGAGGAAGAGTAGAGAAAAGTTTGGAAACCTGGCTTATAGACATGGGTATGTGAAAAGATGAGAGACATGGGACTGAAGCATTGTGGAAGCATGACTGAGCACATGATTTCTCCATCTGATGTCTTTGAATAAGGCTCCTAAAATCAGGCCTCTCAACATTTGAGGTCTACAACACTATATGCTTTCAAAAAGAAACCATACTACCTCACACTAGACATTATGTGCAGGCAGAAGCAGCCCTAGAGAGCATATAGCCCAAGTCTGCCCTGCAGAGCTGCAGCTTGCCGATCATTACCTATATTCTGCTAAGGCAGGAGACACAACAGTAAAACCATAGCAGATTTCCTGGTGTTATACAAGCCAACCTACAGGCTTGCAGCTGCAGCAAGGGGGAACTCCCACACCTGCCCTCCCTAGCTAGTTGGCAATGTCTCCTCAATTGCACATAACCCAATGCTTTGTCAAACTTGTCCCTGCGCAGATTCAGCTTGCAATACTTCAGGAAACAGAAAATTAAAGCACCTTCCTACATGAATACTAAGCCTGCTCAGAATGAAGTTACAATCAGTGCACACACACAATGGGCAACATCACACCAGCAAAGACCAGTGCATGTTCTCAGCAAACACAAGCCATTGGATCGGTTCAGTCTTAATCAATGCATGCACTCGTTTTCTTCCTTGTGCAGAAATAAGCTAGGTACTTCAAGATAACCGAATCCATATGGATGCAGACCTCTTCTCCATACATGAAGAGCTCCATAGATTCAAGGTAAAAACCAAAAATAATTTCATTAAAACAGTGAGACTCCAAATAAATTGTGTACCCACACAATATGTTGCTTAAATGTGCTGTTCATTTCCAGATGGAATTAGCTATTTTCAGTATAAGCTCTGTGGAGGTAAGAGTCACCTTTCAGTTTGAATGGCAACTCTCTCACAAAGGCCAGCATCCTAAGTAGGTATTCCAACAACTTCCCCTTTCTCAGCTAAAATTGGACTTGGTTCATTTGGACAAAAGTCCTGGAATAATGCCATTGCTATTTCACTTTTCTGTACTCAGCTGCAGCATGATAACTTATCTATTAGAGATCAGGAAGAACTGAGAACTATTAGCAGAGACAGGAAGTAGCCCAGGAGCTACGTAAAAAGAGGAAGGGAGGAAGTTGTTGATTTTCTGTTTAGTTTTTGTTTGGCTGGTTCTTTTTTTTGAAGAGTGGCTGTTTTTTGGTTGGTTTGAGGGGGGTAGTGGTGTGTTCTGGGGAGGATGTGGAGGGGTTGTTTGGGGTTTTTTGAGGGGGAGAGGGGAGGGGCTAGTGAGCACTATACATAACCAAGTCTCAGGTCTGAAGTTAACACCTTTCACCTCCTTCAATTTGGCAACAAACAAGCCCTCGAAGATTGAAGGAATGTGAAAAAGGAATGTATGCAACTGTTCAATACCATTAGCATTCAACACTTGAATTTACAAAACAACATTATTTAAATTAACTGAAAAAGCAAACTATAAAAAGTTCCTATGATTTCTGATACATAAAATAATTTTATTCAGAGGCTCACCACAAGAAGTGTTACACATTAAGCCCAAGTGAGTATCATGCAGAATGAATTCACTCCCTTAATTTATGTAGATTAAATAATACATGACAGTATAAAAACAGTGACATATTAAAGTTGTACACATAATGATACCTTTTAATATAAATTATATATGCATATTATATACACATTTATATAAGTAAAATCAAATATGCCAGGCTTCAGTGAAGGAGGAATTCAATGCAAAATATGCACCATGGTCACCCATTTTACAGATGTGAAAGGTTCCTGTGCCTTCTTTCAAATTTAATCATGCACTGCTGTCTCATGTGTACGCTGGCTGGCTTCTTGAGTATTTTGCATCTTGAATTCAAACACACAGTAGGTAATAAAGTGTATTGTGCCACACAGCTCAGAACTGATCACAGAATGATCATAGTTTTAGACCCACTACTGTCCTTAACCTCATGTATCAACTGAAAATACAACCCTTGTATTTTTTATTACATCACTGAAGTTTATAAGGTAATACTGTATAACCCATACTGCATTTCCCAAACATTTTAAATTACAAACCGTGTCCTCGAGAAAGCTCTGCCTTCCCTTCTTCACTCTCATATCCATGTTAAAATCAGACAAGACAAAAAATTTTAAGAGTCAGTTACCCAATTGGTTTGTTATGGCAGTGCAGGAATACTTGAGCCAGTGCAGCTGGAAGAAAGAGGAATATAAGAACGAGCTGGTTAAGCCAGGACTGCACCTTTTGACAGCAAGGTGCACTTGAACCACTCATGGATTTAGGTGCCTGGTTTTGGATGGTTTCTTTTGTTTTGCTAGTGTCCACTTCAGCCTCTACACTAAGCCTAACCTACCTGCACAGAAGCTAGTCTTTGCACATAACCCACTGAGCCTAGTACAAACGCAAATACAGCTCAGTTACCTCATAAAATGCCAAAGGATGCTCTTTGCGTGGGTCAAAGGCAGCTGTAGAAGAACATAAAAACAAATAAACAATTCTGAGCCACAAACAACTAGATCTTTAGCTGCAAAAGGAAAGACTCAACCTTTCCTTGCAGAAGTTATCCTTCATACCAAAAATTTCCCTATTTCACCTACCTGAAGAAGTTTCTTAATCTAATTTTAGCCTCAGAAGAGTCAATTTTTTTTTGTTTGTTTTAAAACTACCACCATACCACCAGGTGAACCTTTTCTTGCCTTTCTGTTAAGAGTTGACAATGCATCCATGTAAGCATCATCAAAAGCAAACTAAATGCAACAACTGCTGACCTACTGAAACAGGATTTCATTGAAAGCAGTGACGTACACACAGATGTGTGCTATGTATGTACACACGTACACAGGAAAAAAGTTAAACTATGTCGAAGTTTGTTTAAAAAAAACCTGCACTGCAGAAATAATATATGAAAAGTGTTACACAAAACCAGGAAGCTTTAGAAGCCAAAATTACCATCCTAAATGCTACAAAAAGCACAGAAGTTACTTTTAGATAATACTGATACTCAGAGCAGAATAAAATTTTAAATAAACACAAATACAGTTAGAAGTTTCAGTACCTGAAGTAAGTTTCTCAGTCTTCTCAATACTTGTCACACTGACACTAAAACCCTAAGAACCTAAGACGACCTGCATCTGAGGCATCTGGGCTGAAAGCCAGGAATTTCTGGATTGGGAATTTTTATTTAACAAAAAGGCTGTGTACAGGATGGACTTTGGACAACAGTAACATTTTGTTTATAGCTATCACTCAATACAAAGGTTTCATAAAATTTTCTGTGGTCCACTGGGTCCTATTAATATAAAGGGCAAGATGGGGAGTGTTACAGCATGTTTTATAAACTAACACATTTGACTCTTCCCCCTCTAAAATTTTAAGACCTTTTGTATTTCTTCTGGAGTTGTTACCATAGGGTTACGAAATAGCATACTACTATGGTGAAAGTAGGAAATCATAGCAAGTATACGCACAGACTCACACAAACATGACTTTTCAGGTTTTTCATTTTATTTAACACATTTAAAATTTACATTGAATAAATGACAACACAAGTATTACAAGCATACCATATTTGTATTTGCTTAGATTTTTATCTAGACCAGAAATGCTACTTTGCCCCAACAGTTCCTTTCAAACAACAAGGAGGTGGAACTGTAATGCAAGATGAGATGATAACATCCAGAGTAAACTGATACACTGGGGGG
>WYDI02027262.1:0-78881 GCA_009867235.2 Psittacus erithacus | reverse complement strand
GGACAGAGCCTTGGGTGACATGGTTTAGTGTGAGGTGTCCCTGCCCATGGCAGGGGGGTTGGAACTGGATGATCTTAGAGTCCTTTCCAACCCTAACTATTCTATGATTCTAAGTTGCTTTCATCTATTGTGATTAAGTGCTCCTGTTTTCTTTGAACTAAACTGTCTTTCACAGATTCTATGAAGACTAAATCCAATCAAAACTGATGAAATTAGAAATTTCTGTCTATTCAACTTTCAACTACTTGCAAAAATCTGGCTTAATATCAAATTTTCAATAAATAAAATCTGATCAGTAGATAAAGTCATTTTTGTGCTTCCCATTTTTATACCTGTTGTAATTTAACCCCAGCTGGCAGCTCAGCCCCACACAGCTGCTCACTCCCTCCCCTCACAGTGGGATAGGAGAGAATTAGAAGAGCAAAAGTGAGAAAACTCATGGTTCAAGATAAAGACAGCTTAAAGATAAAGCAAAAGCCGTGCACAAAAGCAAAGCAAAACAAAGAATTCATTCACTGCTTCCCATGGTAAGGCAGATGTTCAGCCATCTCCAAGGGAGCAGGGCTCCATCACGCGTAACAGTTACTTGGGAAGACAAGACACCATCACTCTGAATATCCTCCTCATCCTTCTTCTTCCCCAGCTCTGCATGCTGAGCATGACACCCTACAGTATGTGCCATCCCTTTGGTCAGTTGGAATCACCTTCCTGGCTGTGTCTCCTCCCAATTTCTCATACGCTAACAGCCCACTCACTGCTGGGGTGGTGTAAGAAGCAGAAAAGACCTTGACTGTGTGTAAGCACTGCTCACCAATAGCAAAAACATCCCTGGGTTATCAGCACTGTTTCCAGCACAAATCCAAAACACAGCCCACACCAGCCGCTAGGAAGAAAATTAAGTAGGTCCCAGCCAAAACCAGTGCAGCACATTTCTGATTTTCCAGAGTCATGGTGGGATGGGCTGAGGTAAATGCCCAGATCAATCCTTTTCAGTATATGACCAAGTGAGCATAGGAAATCCCACAAAAGCAGGGAAGTCATTAAAATACATTAACATAATATTCAAAGATTGAAGATTTTTAGCCAGTGTATTTTTCTCTTTTTCACTTCTAAGAGGGTAATTAAAAGCATGAGCTAAAGTGGAAAAAAAAGGTCTCTCATGTATGTGTATCCCTTGTTTAACAGCAGGATCTGATCAAAATATGATCTGAGTCTGATCATGGCTAAACTTATTTTCAGTCTCTCTTGTTAGCATTTTTGCCCATCTGGAGGGACATATGCTACAGAAATATATGTCTAGCCATTCAACCTTCACTTTGACCAGTGTTTAAAATAAACCTGCTAACAAGTATTTGAATTCTTAAAGCACAAAAGCCAGCAGTTTAATCATCACAAAAATAATTTGCTAGTCATTACTTATAAAAATATATCTCATTCATTTACTTTTTACTGTCTACACTGCCTCCATTGCAAGTCAGACTATTTGGTGAGTATTTAACACTCTCTGCAGGGAAAAGGGAATACTAATTACGGTGTAGCAGACCACAGAAGAAAAGGTTATATTGTGCAAACAACACCAAACATATTTTCTTTTGAACAATACCGAATGGAGAATGTCTTCTGATCCCCCTTCACTTCTAATTAAAACTAATCCCATTCTGGAAGCAAACACATATTTACACCTATGAGCACGGCAATATATATATGCATATATATATATTCTGTAAGAGCAAAGTTTCTGAATAACAGGATAAAAAATCAAGAGGATTTTTTACATGTCTGAAATTCCAGTTAGAGTGATAATCACAGACTCACAGAGTGGTTTGGGCTGGAAGGGACTTCAAAGCTCACGGAGTTTCAACCCCCTGTCATGGGCAGGGACACCCCCCACTAGACCAGGTTGCTTCAAGCCCCATCCAACCTGGCCTTGAACACTGCCAGGGATAGGGCAGCCACAGCTTCTTTGGGCACCCTGTGCCAGTGCCACACTACCCACATAATAAAAAATTTCCTCCTAAAGTTAACCTGAATCTCCATGCTTTCAGTTTAAAGCCATTCCCCCTTGTCCTGTCACTACATGCCCTTGTAAACTAGCCCCTCTTCAGCTCATATTTCTGAGTAGAAGATTGCATACTATTGGCAGTCTGATTAGACAACAGACCAACAGTTTCTGCCAGGCTCAAATGCTACCACATCTCTATTTCCAGGAAGAAATTAATAGGTTATGGTCACATCCTTTAAATTTCAATCTTAATCTAAACATATTTAGTCCACAGAAGCTCATGATAAATCATGGTTTTAGTCCTTTCATTCTCAGCATCAATTATAATAATCCAAATTTCTAAATCCTATATGAATTGGATATATAAAACAAAGGAGCATTTTATTGCTATAAGGGCAAATATTTAGCTATTCATACATTCATATATTGGGGCTCCCCAATTTCAATATTTTCCAGAACAGAGTATGCCATACTGCATATTAGATCTATAAACTTATAGAATGATGGAAAATGGTTGTATGTGTGTGTGTGTATGTGAATCTAACCAGTCCATTTGCAGCACTGTTATATCTTGAATAGCAAAAACTGATTCCCAAAAGGTAATTCAATCAGTCCGATTGTTCATGAATACCATCACTGGGTGAAGCTTAAATTTCAATCCTCTTCTAGAATACTTTTGAGAGGGATTTGATTAGTCATTGATAAAAGCTTTTGTCCACAGAGAAATTGCAACATTCCTGCAGTTCCAAAGGGCAGGCACAATCTGAAATTGAAAGCTAAATATGAGTGAGGGGTAGTTTACACTAGTGCCTGGCTGAAGATCTTAAGTAAGGAATAGTTTTCCTATTTAGTCAACTGGGAGAAATAGCTTTCATCAAAGATTGGTTTAGCTTATTTAAGATATGATTTGCATCATGGAGTTTCTTATTTCTCTGTATTCCCAAAACTCCCCTTCAAAATCATTCTTAGCTGATGTTAACAACTATAGCGGTATAGCTAATGTAATGCTTTTCAGCTATTCAGGATGTGTTACAAATTTCATTATTTTAAGCAATATGTGGAAGCACCAATTTTATTTTTTTGGCAGTATTTAGGAATAGTTTGCCACACTAATGTCTGAAATACTTTATAGCAGCCTTCCAATACCTGAAGGGGGCCTACAAGAAATCTGGAGATGGAATTTTGACAAGGGCATGTAGTGGCAGGACAAGGAGGAATGGTTTCAAGCTAAGAAATGAGAGATTTAGATTAGACATTTGGAAAAAATTTTCACTATGAGGATGGTGGGGCCCTAGCACATCTTTCCCAGAGAAGCTGTGGCTGCCGCACTCCTGGCAATGTTCAAGGCAGGTTGGATGGGGCTTGGAGCAACCTTGTCTAGTGGAAAGCATTCCTGCTCATGGCAGGGGCTCGAAGTGGGTGAGCTTTAAGGTCCCTTCCAACCTAAATCATTCTATGGTTCCATGATTCTAAATGGAGGTTTTTCATTATTTGGTATTTTCTTATAAAAAAGTAGTAAGAAATTACTGATTGCTGTAATCTGAATTGTTCTCACATTAATAAGAGAAGATTCCAAATCATGATGTTCAAAGGGATATTTTTAAGTTGCTGCTGAAGTGGGAACATCATTTTTATTAAAAATCCCATTTGTGTCTTACAATTGTATTCTATGCTATTTTTTGAAAGGTTACCAGAGAAAAGTGTTAGCATTGTGTTATCACTAGTAATACAAATCAACATATTTGACAAAACAGACAGGATTCTGAGCACTCAGGCTGCTCTTCAAGCCTGAAACCGGAAATCTCACTTTTTTCACTAGTTGGAAGAACTCATGTTCCAAAAGATCTACACCTTTTTCAGTTTAACAAGTCTTAATTTCCAGATAAGCTAAGCATTTCAGTTTTTAGGCTGTATTTGCAAGGGGGTTTTGCAGGTCTCCTTTGAGACTCCAAACTAACAAGTTAAAGAAGGGGGATTCCTTTGAAAGATATAATGTCTCCTAGTGACTAGTTTGATCATAGTTCCCTAAATGAGTATGTTCAGGTACACAGCCCTTGGTTTAGTTTCATCTACCCAAGTTGCAAAAGCCTGCGCAGCATGTGACAAAAAAGTACTGCATTGTGGAGTGTGCATGTGGAGGAATCGAGATTACGATAGTGCTTTGAGCAGGGTTTACTGATGGTAGCAGTGGGTCTGAATTTGCAGGTTGCATATTTTACACTGCATGGTCAGTTGGTGTTTGCAGGTCTCCTTAAATATCAATGCAATAATGTGTTAATTTTTCAGAGATTTTATTATTTTTTTATTTCAATATGATCAACTTCTAGCATCCTTTGTGAGGATTTGTGGAAGATTTTACTTCTGTTCTTAAGCACTCATCACTGCATTACTGATATAAATACCGCAATCTTTGTAATTGAAGGATTCCAGTACCATTTTCCACTCTCATCAACATGTATTACGGACCACAATCCTGCTAAATCTAAGAATCTTTGTCTCATAATAAACCCTGAATTTAATTCAGGTAGATGTTAGCAGGCCTGAATAAGAATGAAAAGCTGAAGTCTCTTAGAGAAAAGACTTTTTTAGGAAAAAAAAACCCACAAAACCAACTGCCTTATCAAAATTCTGCACTTCAATAAATGATTTAGAGTTCATTTCCTAAACTGAGTGCTTTCAAAACTTTCATTCCAGTTTTGACAAATGTTTTCTGCTGTTGGTTCAGCACTATAAATTAAAAATTCTTGCCTCCAATAAGAGTCATCCTGAGCTACACATGCATCTAGTATCAAATCTTTAACATCCAGTACTCTCGGATAGCAACACAAATCCAAATAAATGTTTATTACAGTGATGGAAACTCTGGATTTTCCATATATTGCTACCTACCAGGTTTATTCAAAGGCTCTTATCCTCATGATTTTTTAAAGATTCCACTCTATTGGTTTATTTCATCCCACATAACCCATAAACACACATTAGTAGCAGAACTCTGCTTACCATACTGAAAACATCTCCATAAATAGCAGTGCTATCTGTACAAGGGTAAGAAGTACAAGGTGAGTGTATTTCAACTCTGAACATGAACATACTATTTTGTCCTCTTCCTTGTGCTGCCATCCCTTCCCTACTGCACTGCTAATGATAATGGCAATGACAATGACTTACTGTCAGTCATTTGTATGGTCTTCATCTGTAACATAATTCATTTTAATAATCACTTCAGCACATTCAGGAACACCAGCTTTTAGAGTTTGAGCTTGGAAATAGTTTTGTTTGTGCTTGGCTTGATTCCCTTGAAATCCTTTTGCAGTCGCTGACACTACTCACGCCACTACAAATACTCGAGTGCTGCATTGCCTCCAGGAAAAGTATAGATCTGTAAGAGTGATTCTCTCTTTACACCAGTCTTATGTCTTCGGGAAATAATTTTGCCAAAATTTTTCATCAGTATAATGGGGTAAAATGAGAGAATCTGACCTCTTGCCCACATCTTCAGAGACATAGTTCCAGCTTCAAAACCAAATCACTGTACCTTCAATATGGTTCTATACATTTTTTTTTCTTTCAAAGCCTAAGAGTTATCTTCATTTTTACTTCTTACTTGTGAACTTAGTGTTTCATGTAGCTTATCTTGCCTTTTTCACTCCTGTTTATTCTACAGCATCATGAAATGCATACGTAAGTTTCAACTTGTTAAAAGCAAGCAACCTGAAAGTTAGTAACCCTAACTTTCTTCCCTTTTACCTGCTGAGCAGAAGCATTCTGTATTTTACAGTAATACATCTAAAGAGTTTGGGATCTCAAAGTAAAATCTGCACTTGTTCCTACTTTTAGCTCCAACTCGAGCTGTAACTCTCCCATCTTTTTTCTACCTTCACAAAACATTTTCCTTTGCAAAAATAAGATTTATAATATTGCTGGTTTTTCACTCTTACTAATTGGTTAACACCAGACTTTACAGTTCTAATAAAAACACAGCTGCTTCTATTTTACATGTTTGGACACTTTTTATAGGGGAAAGAAACTTAAATAAAGATGAACTGAAAGAAAGTGGAAATTAAGTTTAATTACCACAACCAGAACAAACCACTTAAAGAATTACAGCACTTCAGTATAGATTTTGTGAGCACTGCAGACAACAGGAATTCTTCCACTGACTTTAACAGCATTTGGATTTGGTCCCTGAAACTCAATTACTTTTATTGCAGAAGGAGAACCAAGGCAAGGGCAAGCTTACTGCCCTGATCAATGGTGCCTGTAGGCATTACAATACAGAGTATTTGTATGTTACTTATGTGCTCACAGTTAGAGACACACATAAACATAGTTCCCTCATCTGAGGACCATAAGCATCTTTAGTCAATGTTCAGAGACAGGTGAAGCCATGACAAAATAACTGGAAAAATATGCCTCCAGAAGCATTTTAAGCATAGCCCATCCAAACACTACCTTGAGGGTAACAACAGCTTAGTTTAAATAAATAAGCTTTAAACCAGCTACCTTGGCCACTGGAGAGTGATACAACTTGGGCAAATTGACATTGAGCAGAAACTGCAAAGCATACTGAGAAAACTGGCTAAAAACCTGTGTGGCTCTTCCACCCTCATGTTTTGTGTTCTGCCAGTGCCTATCTAACATGAACATACTTGCTATTCTGCTGAATTGGGGAATGGGTCTCACAGACCATGCAGGAACTGGAAAAAAAATGAGAAAGCTTAGATTTTGGAGTCATTTTGTCCTGTTCACATTCTTTCCCCTCAAAAACTTCCCTATGATAAATAAATATCATAAGTTAAAAGTATTTGTCCTCAGTTTTTAAAACTCAGGGAAAGTTGCTACAAGCAGATAGCAAGCAGCTTCTATTACTTTCTTCACTTTCTCACTATTGCAGAGGGAGCATTGTTGAAGTACATTCGAGCATTTTTACTTGAAATTATGTAGGAAAACATTCTTTTTTGGGAAGACATATTTGCCTATAATAGAGATTATAACAGCAACTTCAGGAAGGGATGAGGAAGAGGAAATACCTTTCAGTTGCTGAAACATTGCCAAGATCAGTGTTTCTAAATAAGTAACTTTGTATTTATGAGATGGCAGTTGAGATGTCCTGAAGGAAGACTATTGAAATACACTTTTGATTAATTGGTGCACTAATTATTTCCCATTTGATCTGTAGGTATTAAATTTAATTCCAATGCACTTTCAGTGACTCCGGGACTGTTACAGGAATTTGGAATTAATATAGCCTTTATGTTTTAATTTCCTCAGCCACCTTATCTAAATAGAATATTCTGAGGTTTGGAACGGCTGAAATACAGCTAGAAAATTTTAATTCAAACTTAAATACTTCTGAAATCAATTTAGAGAGAAAGTAAGCTTCCTCTTTGATTGAACAAATCTGTTTTCCTGCTTCTGATCTCTGGACTGTAAGTTAATGTTGCCTCATCAATTTTTTGTAACATACAGTACGTTGTTCAGTAATACGCTCCTGAGAGTGCAGCTGAAACAGAATTGATATTCTTTCTCGCATTTTGAGAACAGATTCCCAAAAACATTTTGATTTAAAAGTGGAAGTTTGTACAGCAAGGTAAAGATGATTTACATGCTGCATTCTGCTGTAAATAGCTCATTTGGAAGTATACAAAATGGCCTGGTTTAGAAGCAGGATGTTCTTGTCTGGCAGTATTGCATATATGCAATCCTACATTCAGGGCAGAGAAAACCTGTCTCGATATTGCTATCACTTTCAGCACCCTAAGAGCTGAACACTTCATCTTCTGTTAATGTGCCATATCCTGGTATCTCAGCCAGAATTTACTCACTTTGTAGTGGGCCACTCTATTACCACTTCAGGAATTAGAATGTTGGATAAAATGAAGTCACTACCTATGTTTTTGTGACAAATAACAGTAATTTAAATTCTGAAACCCTGATTACTTTTTATTCTCTATTTAAGCAAAACTCCCGATGAAAACAAAGACTAAGGCTTTCAATTATTTCCATTTTAAACACCCTTTCCTGAATTTCTTCTTTCCAAATTTTATATACTTTCTGACTTCATAACCTTCTTTTATAAGGACAAGTTTAACATGTCTTTTTCCTAACTCTGAGTTTGCTTGGTTTATATAAAGGGGAAATTCTCGCTGAACACTGTAGAAAATGTGTTTATTCATAATATATTACAGTTTGGGACAACTGTTAGAACCGGTATCTCATCCAGTGGTTTAGCTTCATTCATCCTTGTAATTTGCATAGCTTTAGAGAAGTCTTGTAATGACATTATACAAAAACACATTCACATGACATGTGGGCTTGTTGTTGTCTTAGTGGGTACATTTTTCATACACTTTATTATCTTATTTGCCTGAGATCTGGCAGCCATTTGCATCTTATAGGCTTTGCATAAATCTGTAGCTACCATCCATGTTATCAGAGCCTATTTTTCAACAGCCTGTTCTACAATGTTGAGGTTAATGAGTAGTTCAGTGCAAAATGCAGATTACATATCTGATTATGTTTGATGGTGCCAATACATTACTTCTAGGAATCCTTATGCCTTGCCATAACTTCCAGAAATAATATCTGTAATATTTGCTCTTATTCACTACAGTAATGTAGGAATCTCATTATATATGCAAAGGATATATTGTCATGAAAATTCACCAAAAACATCATCTGTGCTCAACTGCTATGCTTATGCTTGTTACCAAGATAAAGGGTAAATGTTTATCATGATTCTCATGTGCTCAAGTTATCGCTTTCTATGCAAAGTACATGTATAGTGTCAACTGATACCTGTAAAAACTACTGTTAATAATCATAAGCATTTCAGAGAAATAAAGCCTCTGACAGGTTTCTAGCCTTACTTTGCTAGACACAATTTCACATGCAGAAGTAATTCACAGCAAAAAAAATTAGATGTAGGTAATAGACAAGTAACTGCTTGTGGAGATTTTAACTGGCAGCCAAATTCTAATAATACCAAGTAGAAAACAACTAATTACTTATGAAGCAATCCCATATATATAGAGCCTTACTAAGAGGCAAACTTTTTAGCTTAATTGTTTCTCCACCATCAGAATTCAGTTAAAGATGTGACTATAGATCACAGGAGTCATTTCCATGGTCAGCACTACATACGTAGGCTACCTCTGTATCTCTTCCACAAAGATCTGGGAACAGCCCGTTGTTTTTATATGATGTTCTGTATTTCTGTCATTCAGATTCTGAATAAAATAAGACTTAACGTCTTTTGGCCTCCAGCTTCTGAGGCAAAACATTTATTTTGCTCTTAGTCGTGGTTTGCACCATGACACTGAACACAATATTGTTATTTTCTCCTCAATTCACACATGCACACAGGAATAGTTCACAGCATATCTTATTCATATTGACAGGATAGCACCAACAAGGACTGAACTTGTGACATCTGGCAAAATCATCCACTTCCATTAAAAGTATTAATTCTTTTATCTCAGATTTGAGTACACAATAGCATGCAAATGATAAGGTTACTGTTAGTGCTGGAAAAACACCACGCTGGGAATGGTTGCTGTGTAGATACATTTCTATAGGAGTTTGGTGTACAAGCTAACTCATGAAAAACACAAAGACCCTATCCTACTGTCACAGAAATCACATTTTTTGCTTGAAAAGAGCTACAGCTAACCAAGGAATGCAAAAGTCACCTTTAAATCAACAGCTTTAGAGAGAGTAACACAAAATTTTGATGTAAAAATTATTCCAATTAATCACCATAAAATAAATAAGCCTGAATACTGCATGTTCTAGCTTCTTTCTAATGAACCATCTCTCATTGCTTGCACATAGTGTTTGACAGGGATAAAATATTGCAATTTTAAGAAAAAAAACCCCAGAATCCTTCTGATAATGACCTAGCTCCTCAGGGAGAGAAAAAGATCCATATTTTTCAGAACACAAATACAAACTTCCTTCATCAAAGAAGTACAGAGTTTTTGCCTAGTACAAACTCCAGCTATTCTCTGCCTGGGCCCTCTTTCATGCACTGTTTGTTCACAAGGCTTTAGAAGTTCATAAACTCCAAGCTCAGAGACTCCTCATGATACTTCAGCTCTCTTCTTCTTGTTTTAAAAATCTTCAGAAGTCTTGGGGAAAGAGGATTTGCCCATGCCTGTATCAACTATTCTAGTAGAAAGGTTAACAACATCCTGGAAGTATAGTACATGGTACCATAACAGCCTCTTCATTCTCTGATTTGTATACCTATTTGGAAGGTGGTAAACGCAAGAACAGGAAAATCCTAGGAAGGGAAGGGCTGACTGTCACAATTCCAGTCTGAGGCCTATGCCTTAATGCACGATGCAAGCCACTGCTCTCAGGGACTGTATGCTGCGTGGTTAGCACAGCAAATACTGTATTTAAGCTGCAAGTTGGATAGTTTGACGATCCACATGAAACTAACTTTGGGCTTTTCTGCTTTTTCTTGCCCCTCTTAATTATCAAATATTCCTGATGTGGTTTACAAAGGAGTCCCACAGACACTGCATTGGCCCAGTGAGGTACCAGGAACAGTTATGGGACTGCAAGAATGAGCGGCAGGCACATGGAAGGCCGGAACTTCTTGAACTGGCTTTGTCACCTTATAGACCATGTGTGATCCTGCAGGCTTGACTCTGGTTTTGCTTCAAGGTGTTTTCTGTATTTGTTGACACAACAGATTCGATATCCAAGTTAATTCAGAATAGTTTATATAGTTTCAGAGCAGAGGTCCAACATCTTCACAAATATCACTGCTAATCACTGCTTTCCTTGAAGCAGACATTTGAGATGGAGTAAAGATTTCCTTTATGGACTCTTTTGTTACTGAAGTTGCTAATGCTGTTAGAAACAGCTTTAAAGATTTTCCAAACCCATGACTCTGCTAACTGATCTAACCAGGCAACAGGACTCCCTTGCTCATGGGCACGTCTCTGTTTAAGTTTCCACTACTTTTAGATCCAATGCCTTTATGCTACATTTTCTCACTGGGTTGATCCAGGAAGATTCATCACCTGATCTGCTTGTGAACAAATGTGTTCACACAGTGCCCAACTGCCTTTACCTGGCACATCAGTAACTGAAAGAGAGCTTCATTCACGTTTGAGTTTCCATTAGGTTTAAATACATAAAGTTTCCATGGCACATAATTCTAGATCTGTTCCTTGTACAAACTCATTAGCAAATACAGAAAATGCAGCTCATTACTAGCTCTTGATAGAGACAGTACTTTACAGCATGAAATAAACCAGGTGACACTTAAGCACAGCTGTCTGGAATTTGATGGCACTCAGAAACTGATAAACCACATCACACCATCAACAAGGCTTTCAAAAGTCTTTTTGAGTGCGCTTTGGAATTGCTTTCAGGCATGCTACTTCTGAAGGCTGGGCCTCAGGTTTCTTAGCTGTCACACTGGTGATAATCTTACAATTTAAGGTGCTGTCAAGGTTGTGTTTTTACAGATTTTAACATGATAGCTAATAGTCCATCATTTCCCACTCAATAACTAATAAACATTTAATTTCTTTTATGTAAGTTAATGCAATAGCACTGAGGGCCACAGATATGGACAGAATGAAAGAAAGATGTAACAGATGTGTGGGTATATTTATCTGCTGCCAAGTTCTGAGACACTGCAACAAACATCAGCCTTTGCATAAGTAGCACTCATCTTTTTAGTCATTTAAATGTTACTAATAGGTTATGTAGCAGTAGCAGATTTGTGCTTCAGTTTTTCTGCATATCTCTATCATCACAAATACTTTTTTTGACTTTATGCAAGTTGAACACTGCATTGTTGAATGACCTTGGCAAAACTTATATGGTCACATGCCCTCTGAATAAATTTATGGGAGTAGGCATTTCAAACAATTACATTGACAGATATTAGCAAATTTTTTATATCCACTAATAGAATATTATGTTCATCATTTTCTTGAATTTTCATAATCTAAAATGTGCCACAAGGAAGAGATGGTCAATCTTCAGCGAGGTAACAGTATCTTACAAACTGTTAAAACTGGGCTGGCACTTCTGTTCATTTTCCACTGACCATGAGACCAACTCATTTTTGTATTGTTTACAGAAACACCAAAAATTATTAATGGATGCTAGTAAATGTGAAAATAAAGGAACAGCTATCAGCAACAAAAACACGTGTCTCCTTTTATCTTATAACAGCCAGATAATTCCATTAACTTACTCATGATCAGGCCCTGGTTCTTCTCTTCAGCTAGCTAAACATCACTTACACATTGAAATTGACTAAGTTCTCATTCATGTAGAGAGTTAAACAACTGCAGTTAACTGCTACACTGAACAGCATATATATTAAAGCAAATTTTGCATACTTTGACACATGGAATATTTCAGTGACAAAGAAAGCAAATTCAGTCCATTCATTAAGCATATAGAATATGCCAAATTTCTCAGCAAGGATTCGGTAGATGTACATATACATTTACTATTGGCTTACATAGACAAAATTAATTTATACTGAACAAATTCAGTTCAAACTCAATTTCATGTTAAACAACAAAAAATTTTGTAATACATTTACTGAATATAAACATAAGCACTAGTACAAAATGAAATTGTGAGCTTTGATGTACTAATGAAAAACAAAAAAACCCAAAGTTTTGTTTTAAAACAAAACCAAATCCCATAAGAAATAGGGATGTTTGGATTTGTATTGATGCTTTATTTTACTATTTGTAACAGCATTAATAAATAACCAAATCTGAAAATGTCTTTTAAAAAATTTTGGATATGACAAGTTATGAAAACCAGAGAAAAATGGGAAAATATCAACATTATCCCATACTATGCAGTTATGTATTTTGAAATAAACTTTGTTCCCAGTTGTCCAGGACAACAATAGATCTGTATTTCTAGTCACAGTTCCTGACATGTTCCTTCCAAAGTTAAATTGGATGTAGAATGTAAAAGACGCTAGTTTTTCTGTGAACTCCATCGTAATTATTTGAAAAAAATTACAGTTTTCTCCCAGTTTTATTTTTTTTTCACAATATCTTCACTGTTATTAGCATTTTAACTGCAACCTTTCTGTAAAAAACCCATTAACAATTAACAAGCAGCTGAAGCAAATTCATGGACCTAAAAGGAATACAGGTTTGAGTGATAAACCTCAGTATTAGTCTATTAACTATTAAAGATGAGTATTTAAATTTAGACTTCAAAAATAAATGTATTCTGTTCCTTCAAATAAACTGCCTTATGGTATAGTTAAATTACCAGTCCTGATTGTCCCTTGCCTGATAAATAAGTGGGGAGGAAAAGAAAAAATGCTTGATGCGCCTGATGATGTATTTTAGAACAGCAGATACTACTTTTAGATACCTTTTATACTTTTTGCAATTCTTTTTAATAATAAAGCAAGTGCTACCAGAATGGCTTGGTCGGGCGTACATTGCAAAATAAATTCAGAAAGCAATCAGTAATGATCCTAAACACCAAATTATTGCTCAGTTGGTTAAACAGAACAAGCCTTCCGCTTGGTTTGCAAAACAGTGTTTGCTGTTGAAAGCACATCTATGTTACATGGCAGAAACAGTAACTTAAAACATATAGTGGCATAGGCTGCTTGTATGACACAGTGAGCAAGACACACAACGAAGAGCATCTATATGAATAGTTCAAGTCCTGTATGTTATATGGAGGCAGTGGCAGAAGGAATAGAAGTATCCCAAAGGAAGAAGTCTTTGTACACCTGAATAAAGCTTTTACTTCTCCCTCCTCTGTTCCTGTGTGATAGACTTATTTCTGGCTTATACAACTGAGGTTTTTTAGGGTCAGTCATGATTTCTAGGTAAGATCTTTAAATTCTTTGCTTTGTAATGTCAATTCATGTCAGCCAGTCACGTGCTGAACTCGCCTAACTGCAATCTGAAAGTGAATTTTGTGCTTTGGAGGCAGAAAGGTACCAGGTTCAGCTCAGAAATGAAAATTACTATTGTATTTGCCAAAACACTAAATAAAACACTTCAAAGAGTTTACATGGAATGACCTTGTACTTATTTATATATAGTTGTGTATACATATACATTGTGCAGCTAGAATTAACTTCAAAGAAGAACTACATTATCAGTTATGGAGGGAAAGACATTTCGTCACCTTTGGAATGCACATGCTTTCAGTGAGAGGTGGGAAGTAGGAATGAAGACGTTATTATATGCGAAAAGAATCTAATGTGAGTTTGTAGCCAAATCCTGGAATAAAGCAAAACATAGTGGAGATGGCCGGGGAGGGCTATTACCTTTTGCCACAGAAGATGAACATCAGGAAAGCTATCTGTAAACCTCAAAATGCTTCAGAGCTAATGAAATGAAGGACCTCAGAATTGGAAGATGTTTAAATTCAGATGTTCTGAACCTTCCCTCATTTTCATTTTGATCTTAGGAAGAATATAATTGTCTTTCCTTCCTGTTATCTTCAAATCTATATATATTTTTTAAAATTTCATATCTTAACCAGAATAAATGAGCACATCACAGAAAAGGCTGCACTTACCATACACAGGGTAATCTGCATGCAATCTGAAGATACTGGAAATCTCACTTGATCTTGTCTTCACATTTCCAGAGCTGTATCTAGAACAAAGAGGACAATGTAAACTCAGCTGAAGAATTCAAGAGGAATCTCTGATGCTATTGGGATGAATAACAAAATTCCCACAAGACAGTCAAGATTTCATCACTACTTTAAATGAATATTCAAGAACTTTGAACTCACCAAAGACGTGATCATTATTTCTTGAAAGCTGGTAAGTTTTTGCAATGATTTATGAAGCTTTTTTCCCTTTAAGGAGTTTTACTTATGACTATTACCCTCTTCAGTTTTGATCAGATCTATATGGATACTCTATGCATAATTCCACTCTAAAAAGGAGATTGCCAGCAGTATAAACATATCATTATGTAAAGTAATTAGATGCAAAAAAAATAAATAGAATCAATGCTGAAAGCTTACAGAAGTGTAGATAAACAAGTACTCATAATGTTTTTTAATAGATGTTTAGAAAAATCAGCCATATCCTTCAGGTTAATGACTTAGTTCCATCTAGATATGCTCTTCTGGGTTCAGAATATACAATTATAATGCTCACAATTTCAAGTGAGAAAACCTTGATGACTGAGTTTGTAGAATCCAGCAGGCTTCAGCAGATCAGCAAACATCCTCTAAAATCATCTTTGTAAATATATAAAGGTATTTTATTTAAACTCATAGGCAGTTCTAAAAATCCTTTTCTCCTGTAATTGTAAGCTCTTGTTTGTTTGCTAAAAACCTAAGAAGTAGTGGAAATGATGTTTTCTTTTGTGGGCAAGATACTATTGCTTCTGTTTTGCCTTTGATCTGCCATGCAGAACTACAACTGATGGCAATCACCTCTCAACAACAACTGGGATTCATTATTCTCTGGTTTCACTTATTACCGTAGCTTGAAAAAACTCCCCTGTCCTTTTGTGAGTAGTTTAAAGAAGTTAGCCAGGACAGTAACAGTCAGTTCTCATCGTCTGTTGTATGTTTGATTGAATTTCTCCTTGCCTAGAAGTCCAAAGATCAAAGTATATCTATATTAATAGAACTATGTTCAGGCATGTTTTACCCCTATAAGTGTCCTCACTAGTCCTTCTTATTTTTCAGAAAAGTATTCAAAGGTTTTGATGATCTGTAAAAATGAAAATGAACAAAGCCACCTTTGTTTTTAATGGAAGTAGCCACAGGTCATGAGGTGAAGCCTACCCAAAAGTACTATCCAGTTAAGCAAGACCTTCACAATATCTGCCCAGCTCTAGCTTGTTAGATGATTCTGGTACAAGCTGGGAAAACAAGGTGGTGAAAGATAATTGTCACAGAACTATTTGTGCGTGTAATAGGGCTGGACTACATCTGCCCTGTTTTGATGGTTCAGGTACGCGCTGCTAGGGCACAAACATGCACAGTTGAACTGTTTCCAGGTTTTCATCATTGTAACACATTTGAGAGGGGAGATCAGAAGGTCATAGTGAGCCATGTAGCAAACACTAAGGGCCAAAGAGATTGGCATGGGGGGCACAACCAGCGAGGCGGCTTCTTCTGACCATCTATGTTAGAAAGCAATAAATAATGCCAAAACCAGTCTGTTAGAGGGAGTGGGGTAGTAGGGAGCAGGGAGATATAACTGTGGATGTCCTAGATTGTGCAGAAACCTAATCCTGAGGAGGATCAGCAGATCAGTAGAAGTGAGGCTGACAGACGCTTCAACCAGTAAGCGTCTTGTTCTCCTGTGTTGGTCATAATAACACTGGAGGCCTTCCTGTATATGAGTGTATTAGGTAGAAAAGGACATGTGCAAAAGAAATACAAAAATAATTATTAAATTACACATGTAATAGAAGTGCATGTTTGAAGGGTTATACCTGTACAACTTGGTTCACGTGCCAAAGTATTAAACCAGCAGGGTTTTTCTCAAAGCAAAGTTTAAGGTACATATGTCAATTGTATGGTGGCGACCTTACTGGTGATTTGTATAGGCATATGTCAACCACCCTGTTATCAGGAAAGGTGTTTTAATTTTAAGAGGCCTTGGCAGGATGTTAATTTCCTATTTTGTCCATTGGACTTCAGCTTCATTCAATGGACAGAATGGGTATACAGGCCAGCAGTATTAGGGTTCCATAGGGAACAATAAATCTGGTCTGTCCTATTTTTCAAGTGCAACTTGAATTATCTTCTATTAACAGAGGACTGATGGTCAGTTAATTCATTCTTAAGTCATTAAATCTGCTGCCCTGAAAAATACCTGAAAATAAGTGTAAGCAGCCTTACCTTCATTGTGTCTTCAGACTACACAGCCCGGATTCATTAAGACAAACAACATTCTCATGACCTGTAATGGCTCTGCTTAGGTCAGCGCAGGACAAAGCTGTGCAGACAGGTGCTGCTGTTCTTCCACCTGAAATGTAAAGAAAGGTTTAAGCTGCTACATATACACTCTTGAGACAAAGCAAACTCTAATTACTGTAGCATGCTTAGTCTACCTTCATCTGCTTCATATACACTTTAGTGTTTCTGTAAAATAATTGTGCTACAATTTCAGATGTACACTGGGTCTGCTGATGTTATCATGAAAAGGCACTGCATTTTGTACAGCATCTGCCTTTCTTACTCATGCTGGAATTGAGCATCACCCCTGTAGATAATTGAATTTATTACAGGTTAAACAACTATCAGATAAAAAGACATGAGAAGCTCCAATTGCTGCAGAACTTTTCCATTATTCCAGATTTAAAATGATATGACTCTAATGAAGAGTTTGTATGTGGTGGCGAAGAAGGTCTAAAGAGACTTGAGGCTTTATCCCCCCTAATGGTGCTGAACACAAGGCAGACTCTACACAAGCTCTCACTGACACACAAAATGGCGAACCACCTTCTCCATGCCACTGTCTGGTGAGGAAAATATCCTCCAAACTATATCCTTAAAAACCTCTTGACTTAACTCTTTTGAAGAGCAAGCTCAGGTGTTTATACCCTAGCAGGGCAAAAGCTGCTCATTGCATATAAGGCTTCTTAGCTAAAGCTTATGTAAAACCTGATGCAGGTTTTGACCATTTAGGATGCTGAAAACAACTATAATTTCCCAACAGTCAACAATGTTACAGTCCATGTTTCCTGAAAATTTTAACCAATAATGTATTTTTAACCAACACATTTGTTTATGTGTTTATGCAGATACTCCCAACCCAACTTTTGGAAACAATTCTAATCAAAGTAATACTGTACCAGGTGCTGCTGCTGAGGGCTCTATTTAAGGCGATTGGAGGCCGATCCTCCCTGCTCCTGCCCCAGCCGGTTCCGGCCGGCTCCAGCGGCTCCACGGCGGGCCATAGCCCGGCCCCGCAGCCGCGGGAGCGCTTCGTCCACAGCGCCCTCGGCCGAGGAAGGGCGGGCGGGACAAGGGTGAGGAGAGGCCCGGCCAGCCCTGGGGGCAGAGCGGCTCCTGCCGCCCCCAGCAGCGGTTCCATGGAGATTCCCCTCGGGAGGGAGCGGGTGGAGAGCTCCTGAGGGAGCTGCGGCCTGCGCGGAGCCCGTGGTGGAGCCGAAGGGAGCAGCACAGCCGTCGTTTCTGGCGCCTCTCAGGGGTGGAGGGGTCAGGTGGAAGAGTTGGGAATGAAGGAACGAAGGTACGAAGGTGAGCATGGGAAAGGTGTTTTAATTTTGCCTTTCTCTCTCGCTAAATGTGATTTAATTGGCAATAAAATGCATTGATTTTCCCAGAGATGAGTCTGGTTTTCTCTCGAGGTAGTTGGTACGTCATCTCCCTGGCTTCATCTTGGCTTTGTCATTTTCTTTTCTCCACTACCTTATAGAGGAGGGGGCAGAGAAGTGTGTGTGGAGTGTGACCAAGGTCAACCCACCGCAAATGCTCTGACAAAAGAAATACAAAATTAATGTGCTCGTTTTCAATTGCATTCAGTTGAAAAAAGGCATTTTTGGGACCTCAGCAGCTGGGAAGGCAGGTGAATATTGATGCATTTGCACAATAGAGTTTTTACTGATGGCTTGTAAGTATATGTCTAATCAAATTGTGCTGTTAAAGAAGGAAACTGCTTAAGCTTTGTCCTGCCTTTAATTTTCTACAGCGTGTATTTCATAAGTGATGGTCACTGTTTTGTGCTTTTCTTTCCCCTCTCCAGAAAGTTTTTGCTCGCTTTCAGGCTTACAGACAGCACCAGTTAGGACATTTGTCCTGTGGTGTGATCTCTCGCCTTTTTTTAACAGATTCTGTTTGGAAATGCTCCATGAGATTAAATGGCATACTAGGACTCCACCCCCAAATTAAATGTAAGAGTTTCAAATCATGGCTGAAACATAAGGTATTCATCCCACAGTAGCCATTCAAAGGTGTCATTCACCATGCATAATAAAATTTTATAGGGCAGCAAGAGACACGGTATTCTAAGCACCAATACATGCACCATTATTCGTGAGTAACCTCTTCTACTCTTTCTCTAGGTCAAAAGTAATGTTGTACTGCTCTGGGACTGCTGGAACAAAAAGGAAGAAAGAAGAGAAGAAAAGGCTGATCTGCAGGCTCACGTAAGATCAGGTGTTTGTGCAGAAAAATTAAAAACCAGAAGATTTGGATGTGGGGAGAAAAATTAAAAGGTGGTGTAACAAGGTCATGCTGTAATAGGCGGTTTAGGTCTCATAGTTTTGGATTGAGGCTGTTTTCCCTACTGTCAGACCTTCTGTTGGATGACAGTGACCTGTTGATGCTGGGACCTTCATACACGGGAAAAAAGGCAAAAAAAATAAATGAGGAAATAATAGCCACTCTGTGCACAATTGCTTTATCTCCTCTCCTATAAAATCTGACATTTTCAGTCATTATTGATATTTTCTTTGTAATTTTATAAGTATTGTTTTATTGTGTGGTCATGGTGGATGACATTATGCATAAAATGAGAGCGCGTGGTTGTTACCTGTGTTCTACTTCATCAGTAGAACAGAAAAAAAATGTTTTAAGAGAGAAAAAAAGCATAAATTTGAGGTGTTATTTGAAAAATAAGGCAACAGGTTGATTCTGGTGAAAAATTAGGAAATGAATTGTTATATATTTATCTTTAACAGGTTGAGATGTGGCTGCTTTCTCTTTTCTGGAAGTGGTTCTATGCAGAACTGAAATCATTTGACTACTTGTCATCCAATTAGTTTGACAGTCAGATTTGTGGCTCAGTTGAGGGGCAGTGATGTGTTAAACCACTGGTGTTTTGCTCAAAGAAACTTTATTTGTTTAACAGCTCATCTGAAAACAATATAAAAAAACATACAATTGGCATATATCAAAATGCAATATAAAATGTTATGATTTTCTCTTAAGGGGAATTGTTGGGAAGGAAGTCATCTTTAAGATATTTAACTTTATAAATGATGGAGTTTTTTGAAGATTGGCAGCTTTTCTTGTTTGCAAATAATCTTATAAGTCTGCTCCCCCAAAAAATTGTGACAGTGATTTTTTTTTTTTTTTAAAAAAAACTTCTCCTCCCGTGATATTTTTATTGAAGGTATTAGAAAAATTACCCAAATAATGATAGTTGGGAGCATTATTTATTTTCATTAATCACTGATTTTATAAATAAAATGTAACAATTTTAATATTTCTATGAAAAATCAGAACTATGTGTTATCAGAATTTTAAAATTACAATATTAGCTTGTGTTTCTTGGAGTTTACAGCCCTTATTATGTAACTCAAAATTGAGCAGACTCCAGTGATTGTCTGACTTTGATAGGCTTTAGCAATTCAGAAAGATGTTGGAATGTTTTACCTTGAAGTGAGGATTTCCATTATTCATATTCTTTCTTCTTTGTAGTTTTCTTGCTTGAAGACTACTAATTATCATTTAAAGAAGGAAATGATATCTGGAAAGCCAAATAGTTCATCAGTGGTTTTAAATAACAGAAGGAGAGTACTTTTTTCTTAACTGGAGTCTAGTTGTAGAAATAGTGTTAAATGTTGTCTGAGGAACTTTTTCAAGGTGGGAGGGCATACCAGAGGCTTCAGCTTCAAGGAGGTTTTCAGGGGTTGTTCAATTTCAAGTTATTGCTTGTTTTGGGGTGAATTTGGGTGATTGTCAGGGGTCAAACTAAATCATAATAAACTGCCCGACTTTGCAATGTTAACCTGGGCATTACAGCCCTGTTTCTTCCTATGTTCCTTCTGAAGATGGAGTAATGTAGTGCACCTTCCAAAACCAGGAGTTCAGGACAATATTGGGGTGTTAAGGTGTTTTAAACAACTTGGGTCCGTAAACTGTTAGATTTTGTTTCAAGGGTTAATTTCTAGATCCTAGTGGTAGGTTCAGTTTATTTTAGTTATTGTATAATTAACTGTTAGAGTTGAAAATATTCTGGGCTTTTAAATGAGCTGGGCTTGAAATTCAACCTTTGAAATAATAATTTAGGTCAAGAATTGATCAAAATAATGTGTAGTTGAACTCCTTTTGTCCTTCTGTGTTCTGGATCACTCTTATAGCTGTAGAAGATTGATTACACTTACAACTCCTTTTGGTTGTGTTCATTGAATAATACTGTGTATCTTGCGAACAACTAATCAGTGCAAGAGTAACCATGTTTTAATTGCAGGCCTCAAATGTGCGCACTTATTGTGTTTTATATATTGTAGTTTAGAATGATGTTCTTGTAGGAACTAGTGGAAAAGCCAGAAGCAGTGCATCCAGACTCCTGTCATAGAAAGAGATAAAGAAAAGCAACTGGAAGAAAATGAGGGTGCTAATTTATATGTTAAAAAAATGTTCTCTGACAAGTCTATGTGGCTTTTAAGCAAAGGTACATTATTTTCTGGATGTTTTAACTCTCAATGTTAATTTTGGAGCTCAATGAGGACCACTTAGGACTTTCACAGTGTCTTGTCTAGAATAAAAGAGAACCTGAAAGTCATCATTAAGCAGCAAATGGCTATTAAAAGAGCATTGATGATTATGGAAAGTAAGAAGGGAATTCTGAAAGGAATTCTAAATACCCTTCAGTGTAGATTATTTAAATTGAACTGTTCCACAAAGTGAACTATTTATTCAAGATAGCTTTAATGTGAATTAGTTTATTTTAATTTACAAAAAAGAAAATTGATGAGAACATTTTTAATCCAGATCTTGCATATTTTTTCCTAACCTTCCTGTGTTTAAAACAATATGTATGTAGCAGTACCAGCCACACTAATTGGATAAATACTCTATTGCCGTGCTTTGATGCTCTAAAACATTAAATAATGCTAACTTGGGGTTTTGGGGTTTTTTTGTGGGTTTTTTGTGGGTTTTTTTGATTTTTTTTTTGTTTTTTTTAATAGGGTTTTTTGGTTTTGTTTTTTTAAATAAAACATTGCTTTGTTGTCTGGTTTGGATTTGAAAGTAGCAAATGACAAAGTCTTGTTTCTTTGCAAATAGCTATGTATACTTTATGCTGAGAGTGTTACTCACTAGCACAGTATAAACAAAACACTAATGAAATATTTCTGCAATTGAGGTGCTAAAGTCTTGTTTCAGGTCTGGATTTGTGTTACAACTTTCTTTCAGAAGGAAAGTTGTATCTTTTATGCTAGAAATGGCAATGCTGCATGCTGAGGAGGTTGAGCGTCTCTTCAGATTCAGAAACACTGAAATCATAAAATGGGTGATGGAGCTGAAAAGGCTGGTATCAAAGACAGCCTGTGTATTCCTGCAAAACTGCTGGTGAGGGATTATAACCTGAGATGCAAAGAAGAGCTCTAGCATCTAACTGTCCATGGATATATGCATTTAGGGGGTGCTGATCTAAGCAGCTGTGTCAGAAAAAGGCTATTGGCTAAAATCCCTTCAACACAAGAAATGTTACAACCCATTTCAGAGGTCAGTCTTTAAACTCGTAGCCATCCGAGTTATCTATTAATATCGAAGATGAGGAAATGGAAAGATATTACTGCTAATTTGAGAGTAAGGAAACAACATCAGGCATTAAGATATCAAACACAATATACTGGGTAGTGCAAAGCTGGAAATGTTGATTCTTGGAAGTATGTGAGATTTTTCTGAAAACTTCAAGATGTATTAATATTTATGTTAAAGTGATAAGTATAATTTGTCCATGTACTGTATGTAATTCTAGCCAACTTCGTAGTGCGCACTAGCCATGGGCCTTTTTCATTTGTATGTTTATTATCCTTAAACCTCCTGCTTTTGATGTATGTCATGCATATACCACTGCAGTATGCTGAACTGCATGAAATTAGATTGCATCACAGTTTACATTAATATTTGTACACAACAAATACCCCTTACTCTAAAGTACCAGCAGGTATTAGGTTAAAATAATTATCATAAACTACAAAGAATGCATTTCCGAGAGGACTTTACTAAGATATCTTAATTCTGGATTAGAGAAATAGCCTCTGGATGAGCAATGTGGTTCAACCTTCTACCTACAGTCACTAAATGCCAGCAGCTGCAGATGGCCATAGCGGCTTTTTCTATGTTGTAGTGCGATAATCTTGCAGTAGGAACTACTTTGTAACTCAGCTGGGTTTTTTGGGTAACAACTGGATAAAACCATAATGTAGGAAAGAGTCATGGTTCAATACTGAGATTTTTCTGGATAGAAGACTTTGTCATTTACACATAAGATAAGATTTTAAATCTAGTTAAGAAAAAAAGTATAGCTTCATAAAATATTCTTATTGAAAGAATGTCATTACAGTTCATCGTGTTGATAAGATTCAGTATTGTGAGAGGTGTTTTGTAGACAGTATGAGCAAAATGTGAGTGCTCATCTGGTGATAAGTGTCTTGGAAGAAATTGTACTTGTAGAGAAAGTTTTATTAAGGAAGATAGGTAGATAAATGTGCACATTCCTAGTCACTTTAATTTCTTTTTCTCCCATTTTTTTGTTCTCTTAGCTGCAAACAGGCAGAAAGTGCAATATCCTTACTCTCACAAATATGGTGCAGCTCTGGTAGATGTATCCCTCCATCTATAGTATATTAATGTTGGCTTAAGAAAACAAGAATGAAAAGGGTAAAAGAGGAGATGAAATTTACCAGGGGAGAGTAGATTAAATTTACCATTTAATGTATCACTATCAGTAGGATGGAAAAAAAAAATTACCATCCTTCCATAAACCTTTCCAAAGATCCTGAATCACAACAAGTACTAGACTGCAGCATCACTCCACCAATTGCAGACTTGAGATTCTGGTGTCTGCTAATTTAAGTTACTTTATCCTTTGATTTCTGTGTTTTTTTTAAAAAAATAAGAGGTAGTAGAATGGGGAATCAGGTGTAATATCTCTTACTGTTTTCTTAATGTGTTTTATACCAAAACCCCCCCAATAGAGGTGAAAGTATTATTCCCTACTGCGCTTGGTGGATAACTTCTGATGTTTTGAAGAAAAGATGAAGTTTACTGAGCACCTTTTCTAGCTAATAAATTCAGTAGGTGTATTCCGTAATCATAGCAATGGGCAAAGGGTTGTGTCAATATTTAAATGCTAGCTGATCTCACTGCTTTGCTTAGATCTGAATATAGCAGGAATTCTCATAAAAAATACACATCATTAAATCAAATTTTCAGCTTATTAAAACCAAAACCTCCCAGTATCAGAGAGGAAGGCAAACGCTCCTCAGGCAGCAGGGGTGGAGTGTGATTCCTTTTAAAGGGAAGTGTGGTTTACCTCAAGTAGGAGAGGAGATGCATCTCACACCTCACAAGAGCCACAGTGGAGCCTGGCTAGCGTGGCTAGCGGCCTCTGTAATGCTTACCCATGGTTGCCAGTGGTCTCATGGTGTGTGGTTCTCATACAGCCCTGTCTGAGCTTTAAATAATGGATGAGGAAAGTGCTGCTTATTCTTCAACCTCAAGAAAGCCAAAATTTAATTTCTCTAACAATAAATCTGTCATAAATGGTTATGGAAGAGAGAAGTGAATGTAGGAGAGCTTAAAGCAGGGAGCCATAGCAACTGAACCTAGGCCTGAATGCAGATTACTGTAAATCAGTGTAACTCTGGCAGGCTCCACAAGTAAAAAGAGAGCATGTTTATATATATATATTTATATATATATATAAATTTGCTTGGTTATTGCAGGGTGGGTTGTTACCTTTTAACTTTGGTTTAATAGTACTGCTTATCCCTCTAGTTTTGCAGTTAACATACCCACCATACTTTGCAGAAAGGCTCAAGGAACAATTGCTTTAGGCTTTTTTGTTTTTTAAACATTTATTATAATAACAATAACCCACCCAAAGCCTTTTTCATGAAGCCTGTCTGGTATCACAAGCACAGAGACAGAATTGATATTTTACAGACACAAAGGAACTGTTAAACTTAGGAGTTCTAGTAGCAGTTTCAACTGAAGTACATTTACAATAATTTTTTATGCAGTTGCTGCCTTTCTGAGCCCTGTAGCTACCAGACTTCCAAAGTGTTATTCTCCCAGACAGGTGAGAATCCACGTCAGGATATGTGGTGGCAGTACATGTCTGGCACATTGGAAGATGCGTTAAGAAAAGGCTGTGTAAGGCTGACCTGATGTATTGGATATGTGCTGCAGACAGGAATCTGTGGACCTTGTCCTCCCTAATACCCCAGCAGTAACACTGTGGCCTTGCACTCATGCCACAGTGGGATCTGGTCAGGTACCTCGAGCTCATCCATAACAGAAAAGTGTAACCAGTAGCATCTAGCTTTGAAGAGGAGGAGGATGTCACAACAGGCTGCAGTGGTACAGAGTATATTAATCTGTAGAGTGGTAGTCAGCAGTTAAAGTCTAGTGCAGAATACCATATCCTTTACAGGTTTGCATTAAATGAACTTTGCAGCCTTGTCAGAGTTAATCTTGCTAGGCTTATCAGGCTTATTTCATGCAGTCCTGTCTGGTTGTTCCCACTATCACAGATCAGAGCAAATGTTTCCAAGCCTGATTCTCCAGGTTCCTGGGATAATAAATACAAATGTATGCCTTATACACAATTCAAATTTTCCTTTGTTTTATTTCCATTAGTTCTTGATTCATACATCCTTACGTTCCTTCCTACTGTCATTAGAATTGTAAGAATTCCCTCCCACAGAAAAGAACTTAATAGCAAATTTTTGAATTCCAATAGCAACTGCTATCTGAAGGTCTCTAAAGATTTTTAAGGGAAAATGAAAATTTGTAATTAACTCAAATTCAATCAAATCCATGGATAATTTAAATATTCAGAAAACAAATAATAGGAAAGATGAACCTTAAAAATCCAATTTTATTTTATTCCTGTGTATTTGTGGGACAGTTGAGTAACTAGGTAAAATGTAATGTACCGAGTTAAAAACAGAGACTTACTGAAACTGGTTCTGTTCTGTGAAGATACTGGTACTGTCAAAACTAAGCAGTTCCTCTGCCCCGGGTCATTTCAGAAGTCATAATTCAAAATATGCCATTAGGATGGTCAAGGTAAATATAATTGAGCAGTCTCACATGCAGTCAACTGTATGTTAGAAGTCAGAGTGAATTCTATAACAGTCTCATTGTCTTTCCAAAACAATAGTGGTACTTTATTCTTTCTTGTTTCTTTTTTGGTTTTTTCCTTTTCCTTATTTTCTTCAATTTTATTTTATTTTCTTTGAATCACAGTACATATTATGTAGTCAGTTAAAGTCTGAGCAGAGCTTGCAACACAGGAGCAAAGACAGTAAAGACCAAGAGCCAAGTCATGGAGTCAGTAGTCAAATGACTGCAGAGACTACCCTATGAGGTGAATTTCTCCATCATGGCACAATAAGAAAAACCTGGAGTACTTGCTATAGAAATCCAACTCAAAATCCAAATTAGGTGAATTTGCATTTGCTGAGCCAAAACCAGGCGTTAACAGTTATGTTTTGATTGTGTAGATTGATTAGGATAATCACCCAAATATGAAAATTGAGGAAATTTTGATTAGCACAAGAGTTTAATTTTTCTGTTACATATCGAAGTACTTATAAGATATGTTATCAGGGGGGTTTAAGCAATTGGTGAATTTTTCATCTGTAGTAAATGTTTTTAAACGTTGATGTAGGGAATATAGGTGTCTTATGTATGCTGGTTGCAAATGTGAACACTGCTCATTAGAAGCTTTGTTTGTATCCATAGCTCAGAAAAGGACAGCAGATGTACTGCGCAAACCTATGATATACCAGTATTTCTTGTTAGACACCCTGGCAGGTGGAAGTATTGATGGCTTGCTGTTTAACGCAGGATTAAACAATTTGAGAATTTAACTGTTAGTAATTATTAACCATAACCATATTTTCAAGCAACCTGCATACTCATCTGTTCCATAAACTTGTGTTTCCAGACACATACTTTAGACTATAATAGTAAGCAAATGGGCAGTCTTGTCTTTGTGTTAGTCTGAACAAAGATTTTTTTACCCAATTAATTCAGCATAAGGCTGTCAGATGATTGAGAATCTTGCAAAGGGGTGTGCTGGCGCGTTCTTGTTTCCTGACTGTAGGTCCTAACTCTCATTTTGGTCATGTGATGGGATGTGAAGGATGATGGGCTTTTAAAAAGAAAACAGAACATGTGGGACCCTCATGAAGAGGGTATGGCAAATGGTGCTTGCCAGAAGAGTTAGTATTTCAAGGGTCTTGCAGCACCTTTGAAAATGGGGATGGCAAGCTTGTGGTCTGTGTCAGATGAGTGGATTTTTCTGGTAGGCTAACCACAATCTGTATTTTGCAAATGCCTGAATTAATTCAGCCTCCATTTATGGCAAATGTTTGTTGCCCTTCAGAGGAATTTATAATTGCCACAGCTAGCTCATGCAGTTGACAAGTGGGTGTACATACCTTGCATTTCAAACATAATAACAGTCTTTCAGGAGAGCTATTTTGGAAGCAGGTGAATTTGCATACCAATAACAAGAAAGGAAATTGCATGCACTGTTGAGAGACAGGAAAGCAGAAAGAAACAAAATTGATAAAGGGAGCAGAATAGTCTTGCTGTATGGTTTGTTTCTGGCTGTAATGATATGGAAGATTTGATAATAAGGCCTACTCCTATGTCAGGCAGACAGGGTTCTCTCAATACCTTCATCCTCTTAGTGCTCCTGGTAACTTGAAATGGACTTTTGAGTGCTTTTGAAAGGGAGCCAGGCTCTGCTGTTTTACTGTGCTGTTTTATAGTTACAAAAGAAAGACTATACCCCACGTGTGTATTATTTTCTCTACTATTCTTTCCATGTAGCTTTAGACAAGGTGATGGTTTCTACAATCCTAAGCAGCAGCAAGGACTCAAACACTGTAGCCTTGTGAAATGTAAAGGCAGAGTTTGGTGTTAAACTTTGCTCAGGTAGACAGCTTGAACTCATGCTGAAATAGCTACCTTTACGTCCTTGTTCTTATCATTTTGTCTGTGTAATGTTGGGTTTAAAATGTATTGTGGGGAATTCCACTTCTTGGGAGAAAAGATACCGCATGTGTTAAAGCGATCAGGTAGCGCACAGCGTAATTGACTTTACTAGAGCAGTCTTTTTAGCATCTCCTTCTGCCACACTCTTTGGATGTCTGGCTATTTTTCCATGTCCTTTCAGTGTCTGGGGGCACTCATGAGCATCCACTCGATGCCAGGTTTTCTAAAATGTACTTCACTAATTACATTCACTCTTAGTTGTTTTCAGTTTGCTTTCACAGTTTCCAACTGCCGTTCACTCATCCTTCTCTCTTAGCCCAAGCAATTATCTCATATGGGAGCTCTTCTAGGCTTTGCTATGAGGAGGAATTGGTAAAATTAATCAGATACAAAATTTGGTCAAGTACATGCACAACATTTTCTTATGTATGTTGTTCTAAGGAACAAATGGGTGATAGTATTTATGCTCAGAAATACTTGACCAGACATAGTTAAGTGTCCCCAGAAATGCTGTATTTATGCCTCTGGTAAAGAAACTAGTTTCTCAGGTAGGGTTTATGAGTCCTCACCTCTTGGGGCTATTGCAGTGGCCAGCAGCTTCTACTGTGCCCAGCTGTTCCTCTGAATTAAAGGGGCTTTTAAGTAGAAGCATTAGCCTGAAGAAGTTGCTCTAACTGCTTCATCCATTTTGACATTGTCAGTGAGAGACCTGCTTCATGCTAGCCATTCATGCTTTCCCAGTGTGCTGTCACCGTGTTTTAAGCGGTTGATATTGAGCTGTGACTTGTTGAAGGTATGGTCAGCTGATGGAAGGTAGATTTCTCTCTCCATCTGCTTTCTGTCTTTGTTGGACTGGAATATACTTATGATAGGTTCTCTTTGGGATTCAGTCCATTTTTACTAGCGAGCATGCTGCTTATACTGAAGGAGTAGTTAAAATCTGGCAAGCGAAACTCGCCTGCATCCATTTCAAGAAGCAAATCTTTTGTCTTTAGCCTGGCAAGTAAAGTTTTATTACACAACTGAAGATATTCTAAAGCTTCCTTTAAATTATACACTATGAAATGTGGATAGATTGGAGAAGAAAGATGATTAGTCAGTAAGCTTCCATTTGAGGAGTTTGAGGTAAAGGGAAAAAAATCCCTTTTTTGAAAAGCAGAAAAAATATAACATTGCACGCATGTAAATACTGTGTATGTGTATATACCTGTCTACATCTATTAAAGTGTTGTGATATCTTTCATCTGTAATCAGATCATCTGATTAGAATAGCATTATTAAAAGGTGGTAAAGGTCTATCAGCACACATAGACCACCACTTGTCAAGAGGTTTCTTCTCTGGTTGTCTGAGAGTGATAAGTTAATCAGTCTTACAGTTGCATAGAAAAGTGTGTCATTGTGATCAACATGCAGTTATTGCTAGCCTGCCAGTGGCAGAGGGAATGTGAAGTTCCTCTTGCATCTGAACTTTGCTGATTAGCACCCCCACTAGTTTGTTATGGACTGATTTGTGGTGCTGTTGGCAGACATATTAATAAACTGAAGATTGGTGTCAGTGGGAATCCACTATACAAAGTACTCCACAATTTCGTAACAAGTAGGTTATTTCCTGGATATAGCGTCAGGCCAGCAGGTAGGCTTGCTACTGACCTTTTGGAAACCAGGGCTATTACATGAAAGGGATGAGCTACTGTGTAACATCTGTATAATGCAAGAACCTTCAATCTGTCTGAGACCAAACATCCCTGTAGCCTACGGTTTTTCCCTTTAGAGTGGCTAAAAAGGTGGTGTGTGAAAAAAGCCTATGAAAAGGGCCTTTCAAAACTGCTACTTTGATGCTTTCAATCATCAAACAGCTGGTGTAGCTCTGGGATTCCTGCTCTGGGGCAGTTTAGTAACTTTCAGTCTTCTAGGAATATTGATGGAAAGACTTAGGATCTGTTCAAACATCCTGATTTCAGCATCTTGGTGAAAGTATCAGTTGATGTTTTAAATTTTAGAAAAATAAACCAACAACATATTAATGATTTCTTCTTCACATTCCAGGGTAGCAGCCAAGGCTTCAACACTGTAAGGCTAGGTAAAAACAATTCGGACAAGGGAATATATGAAGATTGAACATACAAATAAAAGGGAATGAAGTGCAATTGACTGTTTTGTTGTTTGTATCTTTGCTTTTGTTTTATTTTTGTACTAGGAAACAAGGAATAGGTAATTAAGAAGTGGAAAAAACACTGAGGAAGAAATACAAACTGAAGTGTTATGTCATATCTGATGATTTTCTTGGAGGTGGTTAAGTTGGGGGAGTATATTTCACATTACAGAAAATTAAGTTGTAGATCCAATCTAGTGCAGGATTAGTTTTAAAAGAGCGTGTTATCTTTAATGGGACTGTTTATGCTTACAGAACCAAGTTAACAAAAATCTTTACTGATTTGAGTGCTTTTGATAGGCATTTGAAGACACAACAGATTCAAAATCTGCAGGTTTATTAACAAAAAGTTTACTGATGTTGCCATGGATAGATATGAATTAGGCAATCATAAATATTCCTAGTGTAGATTAAATATAATAGATTTCAGTTCTCTAGGAGGATTTTAATAGACTTTGTCATGAGAATCCATTGTTAGTAGCTTACGTTGCTTATAATGATATGTACCAGTCAAAATTGGTTTTGACTCAGAACAGATTCCAGCTAATTCTAATGTAATTTCCTAAATTATGGTTTCATGAGGCATACCATAGATTAAAGATTAGCACTATTTATTGGTTTGGTTGGTTTTTTTGTTTTTTTTTTCTAAATTGTGGTGAATTTTTTATGAAGTTGCTGGTTTATGCTTTACCTTCTCTCAAAATAAAAGGGAAATGGAAATATTTTCACCCTTTTCAGTTGTCTCTTACAGGTAACATGCAAATAATTATTAAAAAAAAAATAAAATTCACTTGAAGATGTTACACTTTTCTCCTTCAGAATAATTGTACAAAAAGACAGCACAATTTTTCTCTTGAGATATTTCTGTAATAGCGCTAGTTTCTTTCAAAGTTGTTTGGCTTGTTTTGGTTTTTATTTCAACATAAATTGAAGCTTATGGAAGCAAAAATTGTTTGCTAAGTGTAATATCCTCTCAAATACACATAAATAAAATCTTGAGTTAGGAAGTTTGAGGGTAACTTAATGAGCTGCTTAAAGAAAGGGTTTGTTTGGCACAAAACCACCTTTCCATACCAGTTACATATTGGCAGATAGAGCTGGATGCTTGACCACTGCTAGGTCCATGTTAGGACATAAGGGAGTTTCTAGGTTTTTAGTTTTACCCTTAGGAGTTGCTTTTTCAAAAGCTTCCAGAGCAGTATTGACAAACAACACAGAGCCACTGGAGATTTAGAAAGTCGTTGTGTCACATTGCTCCATTTCTGCTGCTGATATTACTTTGAATTGAAAATATTCATTGAAATGTCTGTTCCGGAGAAAAATAGAGCCCTGTTTTTCTGATCTTTAATTTGTAAGGTCTGCAAAGAATAATTTTCATTGCATCATCCCTTAAATCACAGTCTTTAATTACATTGAATCTTCTGTTAAAAATACATTTATTTATGAAGATACTGTAGCTATTGTGAAAAGAAATTTGATTTTGCATGTTTTTAATTTTCAGCTGAAAATTCATAGGGATTGCAGTTTGTGTTATCATGGGGAACTGCATAGCTCTGCCTTTGATATCAGTTTTATACAAATGACTTCTCCCCTTGCAAAACTGTGTAGTGCAACAATTCAAAACAAGAAGAAAAAAGCTGTGATTCCTTCTTTCCTGGAGGCTTTCCATCATTTACATTCACCAGCAAAAGGTTGGCATGTACCTTAAGGACTAATGATAATGAAAAATGTTGTATTAAAGAAGAGAAATCTTTCATAACTTGCATACTAACACACTGAACTCATTATAGCTTGTCTTACTACAGCAGGCTCTTTTATGTCTGCTGTAATGCACTTCATTTTCAAGAGACTATGACGTGTGCTGATTCTGTAAGCACTTTTTCTCTTCCTTATTTTCAAAAGCTACCTTTGGTTGTCATAAACTACTCACGGGATACAAATTGGGCACTACGGTTTTCTGCAGTTTCTGACTAATATCAACATCTGAAAAACTGTATTTAAAATGTATCTGGGGCAAGTAATAGTTTTGCATTTTTGTAGAGGAGAGGACTTGTGACAGTAGCTCAGGAGCTGCCAACACCCTCAGCGTTCTTATTAAAAGTGGGAGCTGTTTGTGGCAGAGGCTGTCTTGCTTGCTGTGGTTGGTATTTTTGGCAACATGTACAGGGGAACTGGTCATGGTGTGACATTCTAGGCATTATTATGTTATGAGTGGTCAATAATTTGTCTGGTTTTGAAGGATTTATAAGTAAGTTGTAATAATTCACTGTAAATTGAAATTGGTAATTTCTTGAAAGTGAAACATTGCTACGTGATGGCTACATACTGTTTGCGCAGATGTGGCCTACACCTCTGGAGTACACCTCCAAAATTTCCTGTGGCACCTTCATTTGCCATTCAGTAAGTTGTTAAGTGCTTGTGTAGCTTTTTCCTGAACAAACCCAACAGTATTAATATTCCTAGCTGCATTCATCAGCAGTAATACAACTGAGAATTCTTTGCTCTATCTGCTTTCTGTTTCACAAGGAAGTCCTGTTGAACTCTTAATAAAATACATAAACATATTTAACTTTAAACCAATGTAAAAGGTAGAAGAAAAATAGAAATGTTGGAAGTGGACATATGAATGTTTGCAATGAATCTCTAAAAAAATATTTCTGCAATTGATTTTAAGTGACCTGTGTCAAAATCTTGATGAAATAGAAAAACGTCATGCAGACAGACAAAAAAGCAATTGAAGAGTAGTTGCAGTTTTTCAACTGGAGAAGCTGTAGCAGCTGTGCTCCAGTAACTATGAAAGCAAATCGCTCTGGTTCAGTCATAATAAAAGTATGCTTAAGATAAAAAAGCATCCCAATTTGGTTGTCCTAAGGGTTTTTTCTGTTGGACATCCACTTTGTATTTTTACTTTTCGCATTGAGTATGTCCAGCTTGATTCTTCAGGTTTTTATAACCTCAGTGTTGTGTCCCTTTTTAAAAGATATCAAAGCCTTCTCAAAAGAAGCTTAGCTACTTGACATTATGCTTTCATGTAATATTATGAGAATGACCTAGACTGCTGTTTTCAACGGACAAATGATTATGAAAATTGAGTTTTCTGAGAGGCAAAAAGAAAATGCAGATTCAAGTTAAATAAAGGCTTAAACTGTCTAACATCTATATTTAGAACATGGAAAAGGGAGCTTCATTTAGTGGCATCTTAAACTCTGTAAGTAAGATAAACAAATTTTATTTAATTCATAAAACCGAACAAGAAATCCTACGTGAACTAACAGTGCATTTTAAGTCACTGCTGCAAAAAAATACACATCACCCACTCCTCTTCTAGACAGCATATCCCTGAGCTATGACAAATTGTCAAAAATAATAGAACAGGTCAGCATATGCTGAATGAACAGTGCAGTGATGATAAATACTAAGCTGTTTCAGTTCTCCATTAAAAAGAAAAGAACAAAACCTCCTACAACTCAATAACATCAATAAGGACCTGCTTGCTTTTAAGCCAGCCTGAAAAGGAGAAGATGTAAATGCTGGGAAGTTATACTTTCATCCTACTAAGTGGTTCTTTTTGATAAAAAGAAAGGCAGGGAAAGAGCATAGTGGAAGGATCAGAATGGGAGAAAAGAGGTCAGTTAGGGTGAGGCTGAGAAATACTTTGGAGCAGAGTTTGGAAAGAAGTGGAAGTGAACTTCTAATACTCCACAATTAAACAGTGATGGTGGTGGTGGTGGTATCACAGGTCTGCAAGTACAGGCTAGCACACATCTCAAAAATGTAGGGTGCCAGTCCTTACTGCGTTATTTGTGACAGTGTTTTCTTGTTACTCAGTCTTGCCTTTTTGTAGGCAATAAAATAGATTGTGAAGCTCTAGTACATCCATTCTGAATATGAAAACTGCCTCTTTTCTTTGCCCTAGATGAAGATCAAACTGCTAGGTGGGGATAAACAAAAGCTTGACCTCAAGAAGAGGTAGGACAAATAGAGCAGCTGCAGAGATAACTGAATTTACACAATGCAATTTTTTCAGTATCAGAAGGGGATTATGGTTGCCTTCTCCACTCTGGCAGCACATTGTTTGAACTGGTTTGGAAGAAAATTGCTGTCCTTTGCATGCTTGCATTTAAGGTAAAGTAAAACTTCAGTTTGTTTGCCTTAAAATGCCCTGTTGCATACTCTGGCAGCTGAGAAGCTGAACAATTAGCAAAAAAGACGTTGTGCATGCCTGGGAGGGAAAACTGTAAGTGGTAGATTGTCAGTCACCCCAAACCATACATGGCTTTTGTGAAGGTAGGTTAAATTGCACATATTGATGCTCAGCTGACCTATGGATAACCCAAAGCTACAGTATTAGCGTATTGTATACCTTAGCTTTCAGTTTTAAAATGACAGGTAGAGCCAGTGAAAAAACTTTGGATCCTGCTTTTCCCAGATATCTCCCTGAGAACTACATACCTTATATGCTTCAGTGAAAATGAATGCACTGAGCACATCTTTAGATTTTGAAGTTTCCATTAAAATTTGAGTTCAAACAGCCCACCAAGATAGGGATTTAATCCTTCAAAATCTGATGACATTTGCAGGTCTTGGCCCTTGAGTAACTTATTTTTTTAATTTATGGAAATATAAAGCAAAGCTTGTTTGAATTCAAGGGCTACATGCCAGTGACACATTAGAAATTGTTATGATTTTGCTTTTCATTAAGAAATAGAAAAATCAGAATCTGAATTTAAATGAAAATGTTAAATAAACATACTGAATCAATTCTAAGTATTTCTTAATGGGAAATTAGAGCATGAAATTATATCTTCATGTAAATGTAAATTTCAGCTTTATGCTAATGAAAAATAATGTTTTAATTGCATAAAAGCTTTTCTCAGCTTGGTATGAATCCAGTGAGAATATTTTGAACAAATATACATCTCTGGTGAAATACCTTTTCACTCTAAAAAGCCATAGTAGCACCACTCTGAAATGCGCTAGATGATGTTTTACTAATTCATTTGCTCTTATAAGCAAATGCTTGCTGTGGCTGCCCTGGCAGTGTTCAAAGCCAGGTTGGACAGGGCTTGGAACAACCTGGTCTAGTGGCTGCCCATGGCAGGGGTTTATAACTGGATGAGCTTTAAGATCCTTTCAAACCCAAACCAGTCTGGGATTTTACGATTTTAAAAAAGGTTTAGAGATTAGGAGTGATACACCACCTTAAAAGGTAGCAGCAATCAACTGATTTAATGGCAAAGGAATGTGTTGGATAAATACAGAAACAGAAAAATAAGCCGCACTGTTTATCTTGCAGCCTCCCTGTGAATAGACAAGTGGCCTCCCATTGCTAGAAACACAACTAAGAACTCGGTGTGGACATCAAACCATACTGCAGGTTTAACCACATACTGCATTTCTGAATATATGGTTGTATTTTCTCTATGAATCAGACAATTTTTGTTGCTGGATAAATTTCTCTATTAGGAAAAAGTATGTGGTAAGATGAAATCAGTGCTGGCAGAGAGCACTAACGAAGCTGGAGTGACCAAAGTGAAAAAAGTCATACTTGTTGAAGACATAAAAATACTTAAATTTTGGAAAGTGATAATGGTTGAATTACTGCAAGTCTGAGTACAATAAACTTTGCAGTGTGTTGTGCATTTTTAAGGAGACAATAGTAGTTTGGGGTCGGGGCCCATGCTTTGGAGTGGTTGGATCAGGTTGGGGGGGTGGGGTTTTTCTTCTTAAACCATTATGTGTATATTTTCTCTTAAACCAATGTAAATCTTAATAAGAATGCAATTATGATCACAAACAAAAGAAGCTTTATAGTGGCATTGTTCAGACATGGGTTATGTGAAGGAGTCTCAGGATTGCAGTCTTCCTGTATAGTGTCACCTGGTGTGGTAGTTACATTTTTCTGATATATCAGTTAATAACAGAATGCAGGGTCAATTATATTCATAGTGGAACCGTGTCTCTCCTTTGCATTCTTCTCTTTCCCATTGGAAAGTAACTATGATAATATGTATGTGTATCAGTGTAATTATCCCTGATTTAAAGAGTCGTAATACTTGAATTGTTTAAGGAAGGCTTCAAGAGATGCACTGAAAGAAAGAAAATGTGATAAATTTGAGGGCAGTTTTGTTTCTCAGGCCATTTCCTGTCTCAGAAGTGCTGATTCAGATCAGTGGAACTACTCAGTGTGTGAAATAGAGCATGCATGTAAGAGTGTAGTCAGAAATTAATTTCAGCAGCAGATAAACCAAATACATTTGACTTTGTGCTGAAGGAGACCAGGAGCACCTACATCATCACTTATGATTTATCAGGGGGATCCTGATGATCAGCTAAAATGCAACTGCTTTTGCTGACTCTGCCTGAGGTTCCGATACAGTTAGACTAGTTGTTATTTAGTTCCTAACTTTTCATTTCACTGGGATGAAAACCTAGACGAGAACTAGCTAGTTAAGTATCTTACTGAATTTAAGTCTTCCTTAATCTTCTCAGAATCAGAGTGATAGAGGAAGGACTAGTCATTTCTTTTTTGTCACTCAGAAGCTGCAGTCTGATTTAAACATGTGCCTGAGTGAATTAAGAGTCTAAGTACCTGTGTTAATTGGGTTGCAAGTTATGCTTACCTTTATTTACTGTTTGGTTTATCTTAAGTTTCTTCTGCTGTGTTGCATAGGTTTACAAGTAAAGGAAAATGACTGTACCATTTGTTCTGTAGATAATATGAGAATTGGGGATATGTTGGCATAACTGCTTTGGAAAACAGAAAAAACAGCAACATTTGCTTTCTAGTTCACATACATGTAGTGAAAGAAGAGTATTCTTATTTCGCATTGTAGCTCTGTAGCTGATATGGGCTGTCTAATAATAAACATCAGCAGACAGATTAAATCACAATTTTGGTGTCGCATTAAGAAGCATGCGTACTTTTTGACACTGTTGTACTTGAACATATTGTTCTTGTCAGCCTGATTCTGCCACTAAAAGTACAGATGACTGAAAGATCACGTTCTACTGTTTTTCACATAAACACACATGCATAAAGCAGTAAACTCCCTTTAAATATTCCTGTTGTGCTCTGTTAGAGCATGGCTTTAGACTTAGTGGAAGTAAAGAGCTCCTGCCTTACAGAGACTAGATATCACTACTCAGCTTATGTGTAGTAAGTACCCTGCTTCTGAGAAATGTAGTAGATCCAGAGCTAGTCCCATTGGAGGGACTCAGCACGTACACTTAATTCCTTCTGAATCCCCATGGCAGCATGACAATATGTAAGCATCATAAAACACACAGAGTTGTGAATTTGGAATCCAAAAATTGATGGTTCTGGCTTTGCCTCATGTTTTGGGGTAAGTTCTATCACCAAAGGATCTGAGTTTCTTTAAAAATCCACTAGCAGTGTGATCTGTGGTTGCCATATGTACTGGAGTGTTTTTCTGTCTTAACTTCATTTCCTAAGATGCGCAAGTTTAGTATTTCAGAAGTTTTTTGTTACTGCCTTCCCCTCCCATCCTCCCAATGGAAACACTGTTAAAGTGTGTTCAAAGCTAATGAAAAAGGTTCCTAGTAGTTATGGAAGACAGTGGAGTTTATGATGGTCCTTATTTCTTAGGAGAAATTATTTCATGGTCTTGAACCACCTCCCAAGTAACTGTCTTGTACAGGTGAGGTTTATCTTTATGGTGGAAGGTCCTAGTGCAGTGGAGGAGAAAGTTTATGACTGCAGTCTTTATCTTGGAACTTCAGGTCATCCATTAGCGATGCTGGGCTTATTCTGTGGAGCACTTTAAACATAAATAATACAGCTTGAGACTAGGTCATTTAGTCTATTTGATCCCATTTTTCCGATGTAAAAAATAAGAGGAACAATTTTTACTCAGACATTTCAGTTTGATTTGGCATCATTAGACAGAAATCAGTATATAAAAGTAGCAGTATTGTATACTAATTTTTATTTGGCAGGGATTAACAGCAGCAACTTGCACAGTGTGGAACCTAATGTTTGTAATATACTTGGGATCTATGTATGGTCAAATATGTGCACACAAATGGAGTGCATCATGTATCTGCTGTAACTCACACATATGAAGTTATTATTATATAGACCATATTACAGTTACTGCCTTTTCTAGCAAACACCAGTTTCATTTCTGCTTTGTCAAAACTGCAGATGAGAGAAATATTTTACAGGTTTTTCATAGCTGGATTGGTTATTGCAGGAGTATATAGTGAACTTTTGTTCCAGAAGAAGTATTCAGGATGAACCAATAAATCCTAGTGTCATCTATGCTGCTTTCTGCATTCTCCATTTCCTTCTCAGTCTCTCATTGCAGGGTTGTTAGACTTTTACATTCCAGCCAACTAACTTAGTGTGGACAGATTTTTTTGTCTGTAGAAGGTTGGGAGTCAAGTTTGGAAGCTCTTAAGAAGATGACATCCTTGTACTGATGCTGTGATTTATTTTTTTTTTATTGGCTCATAATATACTTATTTCCTTGACAATATCAAATATTGCTTACTGGATAAACATAAAAATAATTTCCAGTGGAATTATTGCAAAGCTGTTCTGATAAATTAGCTAAGATGACACTTTACCATGCTGCAGAGAAAGGAAGCAATCAGTCCCTCCTTTTCTCACTGCATGTGAGACTGAGATTGTGATTCTGTGAAGTCAATCCATTTGCAGCTTCCTGCTCCACATCATGTAAGCTGAAGGTTATGGGGTACTAAATGTTGACCTAATATAAACCATCGGTTCAACAGTGCAAAAAACCCAAACAACCAAAGCCAGTGATGATGAATTTACTCCATCACAATTTGTGCAGAATTGGGTATTGTCGAGAGGCTTTGTTCTGACTTGATGCTGGAAAAGATGTCTCCTGTTCTGTCACAGTTGGGATGGAGCTGGCATAAAACATAATGCCAGAGTGACTTCTTTGCCGTGTACAGTGGTTAATTTGACAGGAATGCGGTTGTACAATGTCTGAACTAGACTGACTGTGTACTTTTAGGTTGTCAATGGCACATAGAAAGGATATTATTGAGTGTGGAGCCATAGCTTGGAAAGGGCTGTCTTTTGGTAAGAACACAGATATGGCCTAGCTGCCAGTAAAACTTCAATGATCTCACTAGAATTATATGACTGTTTTTCAAGACACTCTCAAAGAGTGCTGTAAAAATGTAGTGCTGTCTTTTTAACCACTCTATTCATACTCTAACCTTACATTTATTTGAGAATCCTAACCTTGAAGTTTAAAGAAAAAGGAAAAAAAACAGTATGTTTACAGCCATTTCCTTCCCATTCCCTAAGAAAATTAAGCTTACTATGATAGGGAGCAGAGGGCAAGGTCTGCAATATTACCTGTGCGCACACCTATCAATTTCAGAATCTGAATTGCCATTCTCTTACAAAGGCAATAAACATGGTAGTATGTCTTGAATGAAAAGCAAGAAATATAATAGGTTTGCTAGTAACAGACAAAATATCTGCCTAGAAAAGAAGCAATAAGGTAGTCTCATTATTAGAAAACATTCAGGAAATTAAAACTAAAATATGCAAAGTGACTACACTTAAGCTAAAGACTGTTAAACCCCCAAATAAATTTGAATCAAGAGTAAAATGATAAATGACTGCTAGAGCATAATCCTGCTCTATCAAAGAAGCACTGATTTCTGGTGTTGTGTTGATTCATCTTTAGTCTCTTGATTAGATACATCTTTTGCATGTATCTCATGCATTCTGTAGCAATGGCAAATATATTATGGCAATGAAAATGTAGGAAGGTAAACAATCCGAGTAAAAGAATGCATCTTCTAACGTAGCTCAACTGCCACACTGTAAGGCCTTCTATAAGAAGTTCTTTGTGTTTTGTAAAGCATGTTGTCTATTCTTTACTGAACCACGGAAACACTAAAGTAAAATGTTTCTGACAAGGACACCAGCCACACAATATTTGGCCACGTGTAGAAGCATTAAAAATCACTGCTTTTGAAGCTTTTTTCTTATTTTTTTATATTCCTGTAATATAAATAGGAATTCATAGTTCTATTACAAATCCCTTAAGCTCATGTTAGTTGTACTCAAAAGAAATACTAAAGGATTTAAAAGTAATTACTTCTAATTATCTCAATTTTTTCTCTCAATTCTTCTGTCTTAAAGAGTTGAATGGTTTAGAAACGATTGACAGTTTAATGATACTTAAATAGACCTGTTGGTTTATGTTTATTATGCATTTAAAATACTTCCACCAAGAGCAGTGTTACTGTGCTGGATTTTGTCAGTGAGGTGGTTTGCCTGCTAGAACTGTTCACCACATGAGTCTGGCTGTATTCATGATGACTGGATGTCACCCCGTGGTTAAATGCTAGCATGCAGCCAAGTCGTGTTTGTTTTCACTATTCCATGAGTCAATTCAGCTCTGAGCCACATTGACCATTTTTCATTGTGATTCGAACTGGAACTGCAGCATTCTTGTAGCTATAGTTTGTCAGTAGTATCTTATTTCTCACGTCCTTTCAGCTGTGCAAAGTCTTCAGCATATGGAAATTGGGTTCCTTTGACCTCATCCTGTCCAAATGCAGTGGTGGTGTTACACCGCTCCAGCCCTTGAAGTTCCTATGTGCTTTCTAAGGAGATGGAAAAATAAAATCTAAGTACAGCAACTATAAGTCTTCTTATTCCAGACTTTGAAACTCTATTTTTGTTTCTTAGCTCTGGAATGAGTGCTGTTGTAATCTCCAGGAAGATACCTTTTCTCATAATTCTGAAGTCAGCAAGTGTGGTTCTAGGAGGACTTTCCATTCCTTTCCAGCTGGCTATAATCTGTTTCTTGAGCTCGGGAGTTGTGCTACAGGGCATGAAATTTTTCCAAGAGAAGAGTTCTTCTTTTCAGTCCAAGGCAGTACCTGTTTCTATTCTGCCTTTCTAATGTCATTTGGAGTCAGTGGCAATGAAAGGCTAGCTTTGGTTGAAGCTACTACTGGAAAAAAAACTTGTGCCAAAACTACAAAATCTGCCTGGTAGAAACATGTCAGATTCATATGGCTCAGAGGCAGTTTACAGATTATGTATGGGCCATAGCAATGGCTGGCTAGTGTCTGCTTGATACCTTGCTATGTACCATTATGTATAATGTCCAGAAGGAAGATACCTTGGCCAAATACACAGCATGCTGTCCATGCTGTGAGCAGTGACTCATTGTGAACTCAGAACTGGCTGCATGAACATAGCTTCAACATGCTGATTAATTTAGTGTAGTTATAGCAACAAGTAGTTCAAAATTAGTCTTTGGTTTGCACATCACTTCACTGGGCCTTTTAATTGTCCAAGATATTGTACAGGAAAGCAGACCGTCATTCAATGTTAGCCCTTGCAAGGAATAGGTGACCTTAGGATTCAGCCACTTATCCTGAATATTTGGTAATGCCAAATAAATTAAGCTGAAAGCAAATAGAATTACATAGTTACAAAATCCAGAAAAGGCCACAAGAAAGCAATGAAGGAATGAATAGGGAGAACAGGAAAAAATAAAAGTAAGAAAGAAAATCTCTACTTATGTCTATCTAGCACATAAGTTATCTTTAAACACTTTTGTTTTGATGATTCTGCTAACAAGCTTTTATATGATGAGGTCAACAAGCTGGCAAGTGCTTCATACTCTTCTTAGCTGAGGCTCATGGTACTCATCCAACCCTTACCTTTTTAGGCTGTATCATGGAAATAGATACTAGACTCAGCATATCCTATGCTGTCTTAATAATGCAGGTTAGTCTTTGGAACATAGTATCATCTAAACTCAACTACCTTCTCCTTATATATAGCTTTTTAGTAACCTAGTAATTGTTCGTTCCCTCTTTGTAGGTGTTAATATGTCAGTCATGACCAAAGGACAACTTTTACCATGTCAGGCAGACAAGGTGAGATTCATCTCACCTGGTTTAGACATCTAGAATGGTAGAAATGGTTAGAAACCTCTTCCTTAGGTACAGTTGGGTCCCTTTGTGATCAAAGAGTAAAATATGCAATTTTGTGGAGTGAGTCATCTGCTTTATTTTAGACATCTGCATTCAAATGAATCACTCTGTAGGAGTATTTCTTTCCTTCTTTCTAGAGAGAATAAAGGAAGCCTGGGTTGGCAAGCTTAGAGACAGATATCTGCATTATCGGTAAATAAATCCTTGTTTTAGCAACCTTCCACATGGTTGGCCAAGCCTTTAGTAACTTACTGTAGCAGTATAAAATATAACATTCATTCCTGCAGGTCTGGGAAAGTTTCATCCCAAAGCAAAGTTTTCTTATAGGTCAAGTTCATAGTTCAGGCATATATGTGTTAATCCTCGTAGGTCAAATTAAATGTTCAACAGTTGTGCATTAAATTAATGCCAGGGCTTTGTTTATAAGCAGATACAATAGTGACCTGTGCTATTGTCAGATCCCATGCTGATAAGTGGGGTGCATTTCAACAGTTTCCTTGCTTCAGTAATTCAGTGACTTTTCTTAGCAAAGGTTTTTTCCGCTCTTTCTTGAAATAAAGGTAGCATGTGTTTTTATCTGCCTTTGATCATCAGATTTACACTCCCGATTGTCGTGTAAAGTTTTATTTAGGAACAGAGAGATGTGAAGCTGAAGCACTGGTATATGAGGAAGGAGAGCACTGAAAGCATAACACCAATCAGTTTTTTCATGTCGGAAATAACATTCATATTTTACCTTGAGGAGACGTACTGAGAACTTAAACAGTATGTCCTTCACTTTTTTGTTGGAAATAACTTTTTAGAAGTCAGTAGAACTAAAACCAACTTCTTCCTCAGATCATATTTTTCATCCTGTTTTGGGCATTTCAAGATACCATCATCTTCCTGTTCCTCTGAAAATAGCGAAACCTTGGTTGTACCATGTGGAAGAATTTTATATGAAAGGAGGGTTTCTAGACCAGTTTAAAGGGAGTGAGAAAAAATGCAAAGACAGTTAAAAAAAAAAACAAATGCAAAAATTATTTTATATATTTTAAGTCTTTTGAGGATGCATTAAAATTAGAGGTGAAGTATTGACTTTTTTCAGGGAGGGCATCTGGTTGTGAGAACTGGCTTCTAAATATAGACTTGCAAAGATTCTCATCTCTAAAACCTGTAATTCAAGCTCAGATTCTGGTCTAGAAAATAGATAATTGTCAGACATCAGCTCTCAGTCTTAAATTGCCAGGTAAATATATTAAGTTCTACGGTTTGCATTACATGGCAGATCAGACTGAGGGCTATGAGTCTTTATTAACTCTTTCACACGTGACAAAGCATAATGCTCAGCCTAACTGTACCATGATCTCAGTATCATGACTCTATAACATGCAGTCCAGGAAAAGACTACTAAAAAGCTTGCTCTTGTGCTTGCTTACTTCCACTTTTGAAATGGAACATAGAGAGTTCTGTACATATTTCTCTAAAGTAAGTGTGCTCTGCTAACACAGAGCAGAGTGCTGTTGCCTTCAGAGTGCTGTCAGCAAGTACTTGTGAATGTTTCTACAATAGCAAGATGCCACTGAACAGCTAGTTGTCTGTATCCTTGGTCTAGCCTTTGCACCTCGTAGAGGAGAGCTGTCACTGACTCTCCCACTCATCAGAAAATGGAAAACAGGGGGAGACAGGGAGGCAAGATTCTGCTTCCTGAGCTTTAGCTTGCTCAGAGCCATAATGCAGCCCCTACGAAGATCCTGGTTGCCTAAATCCAGCTTTTACCCTGCTTGTGGAAGACAAGAATTGGGATTCTCTCTTTTGCACTTTCTCAGTGTTGGCAATACCCAGGTGCAAATAGTCCCAGCTGAACTCTGACTTCATCAATGGCTGTTGCAATCCAACAGCTGCTGTGTTTTTCACAGCTGATGGACATGTTCTTTTGTCCACCCCAAGTGAGAATGTCTTGATGTCTTCTGAACTTCCCCCATGCAGTGTTCTGTGCCTGTGGGAAATGTCTCCTCCTGCCTTGTGGTAGTCCCACCATACTGGGAGTACAGGATAAAGGCTTTCTGGATCCCTGCTTTACTTTTCTGTCTACTGATTTCAGAGTGAAGCAACTTTTGTGTGATCTAGAACTCCCCTTTTTCCTACAATCAGCTAATCCCTACTCTCCAACACAAACACATGGGGAATTGTAGGGACTTGAAACAAAAAATGATGAGAGAACAATGAAAGGAGAAGCTGTAGGCTCAAGCAGCTGTGTACAGTCCCTTTAAAACAGGGTATTTTACATGAACAGAAGGCAGTAGCTTTTCATAATTCATTGGTAACATGTATAACAGAGAGAAATTGTTTAGTATGTTTCTGAAAAGAGAATACTTGCTCAAAAGGGAAACTGGAATGGACATAAGGATTCATGGCCCTTAAATATCAGACTTTTTTTGGGTACTAAAAGCTTGGATGTTTTGAGCATCTACTTGTTATGACAGAAATTTAGTTACTTGTATTGAAATGTCAAGAAATGTTTATTCTCATGTCATAGAACACAATTCCCATGTATTTCCATATGATTCATGAACCATAAATATATGTGTATATATATACACACATATATGTACTGCAATTCTGACCAATAGAGTTACTAAACATAGAAAACTCCTAGTCTTACTATTTCAGATTAAAACTGTAAGCTAGGGTTTTGCACCAACCGAAACGTGATTATATATAACATAATACGCAGTTGACTATTTCCATTAGTACAGCCACTGCATTCTTACATTACATATTTCACTATGGAAGTGCTGTGGTCTTGAAAACTCAAAACACGAATTAGTTTTCATTAATCTGTTTTATGTATGAAGTTAAATTCAAGTCTTACACAAAGAAACCTGAAATTTGGTATGACTTGAGAAACATTGCCTGTAAAACCATAAATATTTTTAAATTCTGAAAACACACTGAATTATTGCAGTAAGAATTATAGTTTTATCAAATATTTTACTTTTTCACTTTCAAATAATCATTTAGAGGTTAACTGCACAGATATGTGTGGTTAATCTTTGTTAATTTGGAAAAGTACAACAAAAAATTTACAGTTATTTTAAGTCTAATACTTTAATACGTCAGAAAATTTTTGATGAGGTTAACCATTATTTTTATTATATGAAAACATTAATTTTAGATAAAACTAGTGTTTAAATGATGAAAGAAATTATATTTATTAGCGTTTGAATTAACTTTGATTCCACTGTTTTACTGAAGGTCACAGAGTTTAATTGACATTGATGAAGTCTTATATTCAAGTGACCTATGGTTGACACTAATAATGACAAAATCTTCTTTTTGGAAGAAGGGGATTACTGTAGTAGACCTTAAATAATTCGGCCTTTTCAGTGAAATGACCTTGTTACTTGCATTATTCATGGTGCTTCCAATGGTAAATATGAAAGAATATAAAGAAATCCTGCTGACACCGGAATGCCCATATCTCATATAGAATTGACAAGTATTTAAAAGGGCAGGCAGCCTATGAAAGTGTATTGCAGTATGCTATGACTGCTCATTCTAGTTTGAGTAAATTTTTATAATTGTTCCTGAAGCTTTTAGTATTTTGGGTTTGGGTGGGCTTTTCATTGTTTGCTGCTTCTTTGCTACGTTCAAAAGGTGCAAGAAATACAAATTTGGTAAAATGCAATGAAGACACTAATGGAGGCAGTGGGAAAAAAAGAAAAGTGTATACTGGTGTGAACTCACTTTGGTGAATAAATGGCAGGGGTACTCAAATTATGGTAATTTCAGCTGTAGTACCAGAGTTTAATCGTGACATCATGGACACTGCTGGAAGCAAAGGGAGATGCTGAAGTTTTGCAGCATGAGACAGAAAGAAGGAGCAAGGATTCTAGAAGGGAATGACACTGGACTGGCTTCTTCAGTATGTATTGAAGAGATTCAAGCACTTGCAAACCTTTGGGCAGCATAGAACTTTTGCTTTTATCCTTGTTAACAGTGTGTGCTGACCGCACCATGTACATGTGACAGTAGTGCCCAACAGGTGAAACACCCACGTAATTCCTTAGATGTATGTATTGGTAGCATACAAATTTACTGGGCTTTGTTTTAATAACCATGTGGGGGCTGAGGGCTGGTGAGCGAGACAGTGTATTTTGTAAAACTGGGCAGCTTCTTTTTTGCTAGAATATTTATGATATGCTGAGGTACTTGGATATTCCAACATTTTTGGGTTTTTCTTTGTAGCCAGAATACCTCCAAACATTTTAAAAAATAAAAGTAATAAATTCAGACAGTAACTAGATGTTGGTACCGTTTTCTTAAGAACCATCAGCTATAAAAACCACTCAAGTTAGGAATATGGCAGTCCAGATGCTTTCATACAATTTAGTGCTCCTGTAGCAAATGTCTCTCATGCTCTTAGTCATGCAAATGAAGTCAAAACTAGTCGTCTTGTTGACTTAAGAGGAGGCTAAGAACTTATTCTCCAGAACAGAGTTAACATCTCTACCTTTTAAACCTATATGCTCATCTCCCAGGGGTGAGTGAACTGAGGCATGTTGTCTATCTGGTAAAAGTTGGGGTAAAACACTGGGCATGAAATCAACCCCAATTCCTTGCACAGCCCTCTTGTTTGAAATGTGTTCTTACAGTGTAGCCTTTAGCGTAAAATGTCTGCCACCATTACTCCAGACCCTCAGTTTTTTTCTGTTTGCCTGTATCCTTTTTACTCTTTGTTACTCATAGGTGTAGGCGAACACATGAGAACAAACAGGCTCTTCGTGAAGGGCTGTGATTTGCAGTGTGTAAGGAGTCTGCACACGACATAACCTCAAACTGGGGAAATAAGACAGTATCATATGACGGACATAGGTATAGTCTCTGAAGTACAGTACAGATGGCAGAAAAAGCAAAGAATGCCAGTTGAGGATGACCTCCATGGTAACCCTAAGAAGGAGTATATATACAACCTTAATCTGCGCACTGCAGAAGTAATTAAGCTCATATTTTAAGGCACCTTCACTAGCGTCTTCTTTCTGTGGTATGTTAGTAGCTCTGAAACAACTGTGATTTTTCTGGGTGTTTTAAAGGAACATTAATGAATCCTGATTGTGTAAAAGAACGTTGCATTGTTATTTCTGAAAGGAAACCTCAATGATTTAAATATTGGCAAGTTGTAATATTAGTGCGTGCAATGTCATAACTTGTAATTAAGACAAAAAGTATTTATTGTAGGGAAATTTCGAGTATGAAGGAGTCATTCTTGAGAATTGTAGCAATATGGTATCTAGTCTGCCAGGCAGAGGCTGGCAAGGACTGTGTTCCTTAGAGAAGAAAATGATTTATTCAGATGGGTGTATAGATAGATGTAACATTTTGAGGTTACATTCATCCTGTACTGTTTTCTTGTCATGCTTAGTTTACCAGCAAAACTACAAATTAGTTTTCATTTGTTTTCTGCTATTCTTAGTCCTGGAGGGTCAGACTAGTTTATGAAAATCGAACTCTGCTGTCTTTTTGGTTCTGTGTGTAGTCATTTTGAAATTGCCGACATGAAGAAGTGCATGGTCATCCTGTTTTTTATTATCAGGCTGTGGTTTGTAATTAAAGAAGCAGGAGGACACTGAGGTTGGTTTGTTTGTTTGTTTTCTTCTCCCTAAGTTTCACTGATTCTGTAAGCCTAAGAACAATATCAATTTTGACTGATAAGCTGAATAAACACAATTCTGCAGTCATAGGTGGAGAACTCTTGTCAACACCAGGGTGTCACTTTAAAGAAGTAACTTTTCTAAGCTAGTACTTTAAATTTGTCTTTCTTTGTAAGTACAATATGTAGTAAATCTCAGGGTGGATTCAGCCGTTAGTGTTTACAGGTTAGGACAGTAACATGCTTCAATTTTGGGGTCTATAATTCTGCTTTGGTGGATGCCTGCTTATTTTTTATGTCTTTTCAGCTTGTAAACCTACTGTTCGGCTTACTGACAGCTTCCTGTCACATGGGTGTTCATTGTCAAGCACTCTACTGACTTGACAGACAGCACAGCAGTGTTTCCACAAGACATGCAAATTTAGGGAAGACAGAAACCCCTGGTCTCTAAAGCTGGCAGATGCTAAAGCATATCTTTCTAGGAAAGGAGTCAGTGGTTTCAAGTGTCTGTGAAATATTCATTCTGGAGCAGTGATAAACTTTGATTTGGGACTAGGCTGCAGGTTTTTAACCTGAAGTCTGAAGCTCTCTGGGTCTCTTAAGAGATCACACATATCTCTTACTAATAACTTACATACTCCAGTGCCTCTTTATAGTGCTGAAATGGTTATGCTCATCAAACCTTGCCATGAATACGTGGGTTGGAGTGAAAGGCTGATATAGTTCTCTTCCTCTTGAGAAAGATGATGAAAATGCCACTATATAGCATGACAGAGGGAGAACCCAGGAAAAGATGGAATGCTGCCACTATGACAGCTCACCCTGCCCATGGTGCCTTTGCTGCTTTGGGAAGCTTCGGGCCCATTGCATGTTGTACAGTACACTTCTGCTCCTGTGTTTGGGTGAAGCATTAGACTAAAATATGTCAGATGCAGATGTCAGACAACTCTTCTGCACATTTTCAGAGAATTAGTTTATGTGATGGGGAGGAGGGATGACATCTCACTCACCTCTGTTAGTAGAAGAGGATGTTTGGCATCTCCATCAGGGTTAATTGTCAACAGCACTGACCAGGCTCCATGTGCACGTTTGCAGATAAAGGCACAGAGAGGTTATAAGTTCTCTCAGCACTCTCTCTGACCTATCCTAAGGAAGCCTATATCACTCTGTGGGCCTATATCACGTGGGCACAATTCCACGTTAAATGTAACTACATGATAAAATGTATCAATAGAGGGCCTGACTCATCTCTGCACTATATTGAGAAAAAGTGAAATGAAGTTTCGAGTCTCTGTACTCACCTAGACAGAAAAAACCTGTACCTTGTGGAATACTGTTGTGAAGGTTAGGTGAAAAGTGAAGTCTTTGTCTTTGGTAAGGTCACAGCTCTTTCTAGAGATGTACAGAAGTGGCTGGATTGCTTGAAGGCTCTTTTCAGCAATTCCAGCACAATTTATAGTGTCCAGACCACCCAAATTCCATTGTTCAATAAATTAACTTGTCCATGCAGCATTGCATAATTCCAACTCAAAGAGAGCAACTTTATTTACTTAATTTTCATTCATTGAGGAATGAGTGTTGCAGGTTTTTATCTTTTTTGCCTTTCAGGGAATGTTCACGTAAAGCAATTACGAGTACATCTTAGCTGTAAAAACAGCACAGCTTTCTGAAATTTTGGGGTGGGGAGAGTCTTTTTTTAATTGCTTTTCTAATTAGAATTGGCCAAATGACAACTCGAAGGGTTATAGGATATTAAGAGCTAATATTGGATAAAAATTTATTTGGTACAAATTTGGGTATTCCAGTTGATTGACCGTACCCACACCCTCCACTGATGTCTCATTTCATAGTGTCCATGAAATAAACCAGTGATTTTATTTTTGTTCCTAACAAGTAGGTTCTGGAAAGGGGCAAAGGTTGTTTTATTACATTATCAGTAAAACTTTCAGTAATCACAATTGTCATAATGAAATTACTAAACAATAATTAGTTCCTGTGAATAATGTCACCTGATGAGTCATAAAAACCTAAACTATGTATTTGTAGTGTTTGAACATTTGCAGATATGAATTCTTTATTGTGTTTTTAAAATAATGTAAATGATTATTTTTCATATTTTTCTTCAGTTTTTTTTCTTCCTACTTAATTGCTGGTGAGAAAGGAGGGCGCCTGGTAATAGGATGTGGAATGGCAGATAGAGCTCAAATTTATATATGCCTATTCCTGACCTCTGGGGGATTAATAGGAAGGAAAGACAAGTATTGAGAAGACACCAGAGCCTGTGGCTACAGTATGAGTGGTTGATGGTGCTGGGTGGTTTGTGCTTATGCAGATTTCAGCCTGTGTTCCCTAGGCCATTAGCAAAGTTGAATTATCTATATGTATGAATTGGACTCCAGTTTTAAATAAGATAAATTAGAACTTAAGTTAACATACTGAAAGCAGGCTCCATATAGACTTGGAGAGGTATTTATGAGTGGGAGGAAGCAGTAACCAAAGGAGTACAAATTTTGACTCAGGTGGCCCCTTATCTGCTCAGTGGCAGGTGGGAGAAGACAATGACAGGAGGCTGAAGCATCATGGTTTCTTGAGCTTATCCTGCTTTCTGTGTGCAGTGTCCCACTTGGCTGTGTTGGTAGTAAGATCTTCTCTTTCGCATTCCCTTCATGTTTGCAAAAATTGGGGTATTTTCACCATACTTTCTTCTCTGTCCAAAAATACACTGGTTGTTAAAGAGAAGGTGCAGAACTTAGTCCAACTTCTGCAGCACTATGAACTGGCTGCTTTTCCACTAGAGGCAAGAAACTTGGATTGTAGCCAAGGAGAGAGAGTTTCCTTCAGCAAAGACAGATAAATGTGAAATAGCTGAAACTGATGCATCTTTCACTACAAGCTACATTGGGGTTCATGCAATTTGCGTAGCCATCAGACACAATGTGAAGCTTGGTAGTGTTGCATGATACTGACTTAAAATCATCTGAGCTGATTTGGAGATTACAGCTGAGATTGTATTGTGGCTTATTAGAATCAAAATTGAATGCAGAACTGTTTTGGCACTTGTTTATACATTTGGGTTTTGCATTTGATTCATATTTCATAAGCATGTGGCTAGTCATCTTCAGTCTTTCTAAAATGACTGGAACTGTGGATGTGTGTAATTCTGAATGTGAACACTTGCAGCACTGAGGAAATCAATCCCAGCATACCTTTGCACTCCCAAAACAATGAATCCTTATGCAGATTTGCATGCAGCCTGTCCCTGGAGATATTGATGCTGTTGTTTCACTCTGTGAATGTGTTAATTTGCTCTATTGTCCTTTGGATCTAAACTTGTTTACCTAATGTACTCCTAATTGAATTAGCCCAAATCAATTCTTGTGATAACTTCTGGGTCTTAGAAGTACTTATTCTCCACCAAATCTGCTCATTGTCATGACATAAGGCACCTTGCTTTCTTGTGAAAGGGTGTGTTTGTTCAGTTCGAACAAGTGAGTCATTAAATTTGCCAGTTGACTCAACAGCAATTTTTTGTAGCAGCACATGTTCTGATTCAGAAATTATGGATTTTGCCCTGTACTCTCTATAAATTGAAACTAACAGAACTTGCTGCTTGAGGTGATGTGACTTTAGATTATCTTAATCATAGCCATTGAAACAAAAATGGATAATGTAAAATTAGATAGTAAATGTAAAGCTTTTTTCTTTCTTTCCTTCCCTACTGTTTCTGGAAAGCTTAGTGGCATTATGACTCTGAAAGAGCCTGCTTTCTAATGATTAAAAAGCAAGTTGGTGCTACTGCATAGGAATTGTATCTTTAGCAGTTGTGCATTTTGGTTTTCAGCTTCAGCAAGCAAACCAATATTTCTGACACTGAAAAATGCGCCTTTACCATTATTACCATGCCTTCTAAGTATACAAGTTTGTTATAGCTGTCTTCTCATTTTTTACATTGGCCTTCTTTGCCCTGGGTGGAAAAAAATAGAGCCAGTAATGACATGTATTATAAAGATTAATCAACCATAAAGACTATAATTGAACACACAAGTGTAGTCATTACTTGATTAATTACTTCAATAAAATAATCAGTCTTCTACATATATCAGAGAAATATTCAGTGGTGACTAGATGAGTGTGTGGAGACCAGGGCTGCCTTTAGTTCTTCTATCAAAAAGACTTTTCTACCTTTCTTCTTGTTTAGTTACAGAACCTTCTTTTATTTGAAAGTTTCATTTGAATGGACTTGCTTTCTTTCACAGTGGAATTCTGTCAGCCTAACTTTACCCTTATGAATAAATACTGAAATCTCTTACATGAACTTTTACTTTGAACCTTACCTGGTGACCTAATGAGTGCACATGGAAAAGCCCCTTCTAAGAAAACATGTAGTAAATGTCACCCTTGGGGTTTAAACTGAAGTTCATAGGCAAAATTGCTACTGTTACAGATTGAAAGAACTATTCAGTGAGAGATTATTGTACTCTGAAGTTCTCAGTCCTAAAATCTGTTTCCTAAAACTGAAACTTGCTAATTCATATTGTAGTGCAGAAGTTCATATATTGCTGCATCAAGAGCTCTGAACTGGATCTCAAGCCCATGAGCATGTGTCTTCTTGTAGCCTGTAAAGAAAAGGTAGAGCAACCTGGTCTGCATATTTATTAACCAGATCAAGAAGCAAGTCTAGTTCAAATGATTTTGAAGCTGAGAAGTTGTATGCAGAAGTCTTGATGCTTTAGATAAATTCTGATATCTGTTGCAATAATATTTTTACAGATGGAAGATTAATTCACTCTACAATGGTTAACTACAATATAGTTAATTAATACAGGTTAATGCAGATAATACAAGTTAGTTAACAGTATTAACTAGGCAGGCTGAAATAGATTCTGTATGGTTCAGTGTTTGAACCGTGGTCAAAACCCAAATGAGCACTGAAACAGAAGAAGAAAGTTAACTTTTGATGGCTGCTCTTAACCCTGAGAGTCCACACCGGTTCTGGCATTTTGGAGTTCATAGGAGTTGTCTTACTGTGCATTTGTGTTTGAGTATTATGGAGGAAGATTTATGTGGCTTCTGCAAACTGACGTTGTAATGTAAGCTTCAGTGTGTGTTTGGAACCCTAGAAAATGATGAACCTGTGTCTTTAACAGCATGGACTTCTGATGCACTCAATATAAGCTTGCCAGTGCAGGGGATGCTTTGGTTAGTTATTACATAGAATCATGGAACCCCAGACTGGTTTTGGCTGGAAGGGACCTTAAAGATTATCCAGTTCCAAACCCCTGCCACATGAAGGGACACCTTCCACTAGACCAGGTTGCTCCAAGCCCCGTCCAACCTGGCCTTGAACACTGCCAGGGATGGGGCAGCTGCGGCTTCTCTGGGCACCCTGTGCCAGTGCCGCACCACTCTCACAGTAAATATAATAAAAAAACATGTAATAGCGTACTAATTTCAGTTGCTCTTGATTATGTTATTTCTTATATAATTTTTTTGGACTAACAATGTATTTTTTCCTTGAAATGGCTGTAATTGTTGAGTTCAGCTTTCTACAATCAGCCTATTTTTTTTTTTTAGTTACTTGAGCACTAAAGAGTGCTGACTTTTTAAAGCATTATTGATTATTACAAAAAATGTACACGCTGTTGTAAATTGATTTAATGCTTCAGAAAGCCTGGAGAAATATGTAGGAAAAGTGTCTATCTTCATGTGTTCCTCAATTTTTCATGTAATTATTAGTGTTATTAATAAATAGTTTATCAGGAGAGAAGTTCACCAGTTAGTTCAGCTAAGCACTATTGCTCAGTCCTGAAAGAGATCTCTGCTAACTCTTGACAGTTGAAGCTGTTCACCTATAGAGTTGTGAAATTGTACAGAAGCAAAGTTATCGTGCTAAGACACATGCCCAGATGAAAACTAAAGATGCTCGAACTGCATGAGAGTGTCATTCAGCCTCCTCAGAGGCTGGGTCTCTCTGTGGTTCTGTGACAAACCTGAAGGATTTGCGAAGAAGCGTTTTATCTTGAGTCAGTAATTATCCTTGATCCCTGAAAATTCTGATCTAGCCTAATATGATGATGTGGGAAGCATCCAGAAACTTGAATAATATGGCATAGAGCATTCCCAGTGTATTCCTTATAGAGTATCCAATCTGTGTTGTGAGTTGGCTGCTTACAGCTTTCTGAGAGAAGGTTAATGCAATGTAGAAATAATGTTTATAATGAGGAAGGTGATAGTAACTTCTGTGTCTGCATATATGCATTGTCAGCATCTGCTTGCTGACATCATGTGCTCCTCCCAGAGTAAATATGTCTACTGTTTGTGTGGGAACTGTGTCACTTTCTACATGTCACTGTATAGTCTGGCACTCCTTATTTAGTGTGGAAGAAAGGACAGAGGGAAGGCAGAGGAATGAACTTCGGTTTTGTTTCATGGGGAGGGTAAATGGAAAGAACAACTCTAAGTCTTGTGTCAGACGCTTGTGTTCTTTCAAAAAGCAGTGTGCTACTTAGTAGTTTGACTCTGCTGGAGCCACGTTGTAGTGAAGTGAGGCCCAAAAGTCCCTCTTTAGGTACAGATAAAAGCTAGAATAGCCCTTTGGTGCTGCTGTACAGATATCTCACTGGGATTCACCATATTTGAGGCAAGCCTGGTCTGCAGTCATTTTGCTAGCAACTATCAGAGCACTTTGAATACAGGGAGGTTAATGGTACATGGAGTGGGGAAGTTCACCTTCATGTAAGTAGCTAGCACACTGTTAGTTACCGATCTTTTACTCTAAAATCTTTTTTGTTTCATTTCGATCACCTGTCAGCCTTCTGAGTGAGGTAGAAGTGAACAGCAAAACCAGTGTCAAGGATTTTGATTCTGGAACAAAATAAGGACAGACAATGCAAATTATTGCTTCCATCAATGGCTTTATGAAGCAATTATAGTTGACAAGGCAGCTCAATCACTGAACGAGCAAATTTCTGACCTATTAATTTGTTTCTAGACCATTATTCTGATCTTTGCTACATTAAGATTCAATCCAGTTTGCACAGTTGCAGATTCATCTCCTTTAAATTGAAAATTAAAAGAATTCTAACCATGATCATTAAAGCAAGCACCTCAGATGCATATTGTTGGGGCAACAATATTGCCACAGCACCACTTACACTTTGCAATAGGAAACAAAGACCACATTCTGCAAGGCTGTCAGCCTGCCACCTCTCCTGATCAATGAAGCTTCTTAAAAAGAAGCAGGGAATAGAGGACAGCATGATATTTGTCACTTGTGCTACTTAGTAGTTGTGTATTATCACCTTTGCAAAGCATATAGAAATAGATGATTAATAACTTTGTACAAATAGAACCTCTTATGAGTGTGCTGGAATATGGCCTTGAGGGCTAAAATTCAATGTTATTGAAATGCTTGTCCCCGCAAAGCAAAAACTCCTGTGGATGTTTTAGTTACCTTAAGTATAATAGCTTGCCACTGAATTTAAATTATGTTCACTACTCATGTCATTCCATCAGAATTCTTTATATACTTAAAATATGAAGAAATGTTGAAATTCAGCACTAGCACTTAAGTAAAAATCTGGTCAGGGATTTAGAGTTCTAGAAATACTGTGGTGTATTCATTCTCATGAAATCAGAAGTTGACTTTCTTGTCTTTCTAAAAAAGGTGGAGCTGGAGGTGAAAATCTGGCAGTAGTTTGAGCTACACCAAAAAAACTGAGTGAGTCATCAGGGGCACATGTTGATCATGTTCGCATAAGGTAGATTGCTGTAGGCCTGTGTCTGTGTGCAATCCATAGAGGTGTACGTTATTTTAGTATCTTAAAAATTGAGAAATAGCCAGAGCTGAGTTTTATTTTCTGTTAAAATTCACAAATGGGTTTTTTGCAGTACAAAACCCCAATAATACCATCAGGTCTTGTATGAAAGTTCAAGACAAGCTGTGCTGGTACAGGACAAGAACAGCTCCTCGTAGCTATTGGGTTTTTGTGAATATAACAGCACGCTCTGGTTTTATGAAATGGTTTAATCAGTTATGAAGTGTTACTGATTAAATATTAAAATAAAATTTTTAAACTTTGTTAACTCCTGCTGACATTATGCTCATAGTAGGCCTCAGAGTGCAGTATGATGATGGCTGCACTCTTGGCAAATCATGCCTAACAGATTTGGTGGCCTTCTATGAGGAGGCCGCAACATTGGTGCATAAGGGAAGAGCAACTGACATCATTTACCTGGACTTGTGCAAGTGCAGCTCTGGGACTGCCAACATAAGAGGGACTTGGAGCTGTTGGAGTGAGTCCAGAGGAGACCACAGAGTTGCCCCAAGGGCTGGAGCAGCTCTGCTCTGGAGACAGACTCAGAGAGCTGGGCTGATTCAGCCTGGAGAAGAGAGGACTCCTTAAGGGGGAGACCTTAGAGCAGCTCCAGTGCCTGAAGGGGCTACAAGAAACCTGGAGAGAGGCTTTAGACAAAAGCCTTTAGTGACAGGACAAGGGGAAATGGCTTTAACCTGCCAGAGGGGAGACTGAGATTAGACATTAGGGAGAAATTCTTACTATGAGGGTGGTGAGGCATTGGCACAGATTCCCCAGAGAAGCTGTGGCTGCCCCATCCCTGGCAGTGTTGAAGGCCAGGGTGGACGGGGCTCGGAGCAACCTGCTGTAGTGGGAAGTGTCCCTGCCTGTGCAGGGGGCTGGAATCGGACGTGCTTTAAGGTCCTTTCTGTGGCAACAGAGGCACGGTCTCCGTCTCTGATTACAAATGAAGTCCTTTATTGAGTGAGATTACAGGCTTTTATAGTATTCTGACTAGGGGTTAGTAGTGGATAGCTCTTGTGGTACTTTTCCATCATGATGCGATCACGTGCTCTCTTAGCCAATCACCGTGCTGTCCATGTGCCCTTGCTTAAGCAATTATTTCTAAACAGTTCTCTGTTATCACTATCACTACTCATTACATTGTTATTTCACTTTCCCTTGATCCCACAGTCATTATCTTGTCTTGAGCATCCTCCTGCTTCCAAATTTACAGTCCTCAGAGATTATCTTGATGTTCTTTCTCCAGTTCCTCCCGACTTGTTCCATTCACTTTTTCCAAGGTTTGTGGCTGATAAGAGTCCAGATGTCCGGGCTTTTGTTCAGGTCCACTGATGCAGCTTCTTGTGTAGCATTCCCCACACCTTCCAACACAAACCCTCTGTGATTCTATGATTTTGTAATATGTGGAACAGCAAACTTTCAAGCTACAGACATTCTCTACAGAGAATATCATATCAATATCTTGCTTTATTTATTAATGTTTCTTTTAAGATAGTCCAACAAGCAAGTTGCAGATAAGGTACAATTACTGCTCAGGAGCGGACACTTGTGTGTAATGTGGTTATGAATTCTCAGTCCATTTCCTGTGAATTACTAATGTTAGATTGACTTTATTAGTTGAATTCCTAATCCCCACCTAAATGAAGCAGCTACTTTGTGTTTAACAGGTAGCTATAATAATAATAATTACTTGCGTGTTATTTATAGGCATTTACTGGATTATGATGGCAGAAATATGAAGGCTGAATGTGAGTCATGAGGAAAACGGGGTGGAAGATGCTCTCTTTCCCTAAACCTATGACCATAAAGACCTAGTTTTATCCATCTTGATCAAAATTTCTTCTATTTGTCTTTTGCATTCATTTTTACATGTGCATATTTAATGTGCTATAAAATAAGAATCATAAAAAGAGGGAAAATGAAAGATTGTAAAAGGGCCTTTAGATATTATCAAGTCCAACTATACAGTTAAAACAGAACCAGCTTCAAAGTTACGTTCATTTGCTCAGGGTCTTGTGTGAGCGTTGAATATTTTCACATCTTCAGGAGAAGTCTTGAATTGCTCAGAGAACTGTAATAGGTTTACTTGCTTTGTGCATATAAATAATTAAAGGGATCAGGGAAGAGTCTCCTTTTACACATACATCAATGAAAGTTTAATCTTTCCCTTTTCATCAGCTTGAATCGTTTAGGTTCTCTACTGTATGCAGATCTTTCTGATCAAAGATTTCCACCTTTCATTTCAAGATTGAGTAGTTAGAGAATAATGACAAATTTACAAGTAGAGTGTTGTGTTCAGAGGTTTGGCGCAGCACTCTCATCTTCAGGGAGGCAATAGATTGCATTTACAATTCTGAAGCCAATTCAGAAAGCAGTTACATTTTTTCTACCTAGTTCAGTCTTTTCAAGCATAGTGCAAGTACTTTTCCCCTTAGCTATAGCAAATTACAACCAGAAGCAGGACAATCCGGTGGTTGTGACTAGGGAAAATGGAAAACGTATTGTTGACAGATGCAGTTAAGTCATGGAAATGACTGTTTTCCTTTGAAAATTGGAGGGAAGTATAGGTCGTTCAACAGTTCCTGGAAAACAAAATACCCAGTCAACTAGAAGTTTTGCTGGTCTTCTACTTGAGGGTGTTGGTGGGAATGTGACCTCAAATTTTGCTTTATTTAACAGAAGCAGTAAGTTTGGATTCCTTAATCCAGTCTCCAATGGCCCGTTGTATCTGGTGCCAAACAATGAGGTGCTCTCACTTGTGTTTGTCAGTCTACTTAGGAAAGGATGTGAGGTGCAGTAACAAGGAGTATGGTAAATGAAGTCTGTGCGCTGCAAGCTCCATGTGTGTGATGAGGAAATCCTGTTCACTTATGATTAGTCTTAGTCAATGTTATTGATAGAGACACGCTCTTTTTGTCTCTCAAGAAGCAGAGTGCTGCATCAGCTGGCTGCTCACTGTACATGTCAAATGAAATTTCAGTCTTGGAATTTGATGCTATTCATTGTGTTTCTGTGTATCAAAGTATTCTTTACTTAAGCATCATAAATCCTACTGTTTGTCAGTGGTTCTTGTGCGTTTATATCATGTAGTTGTTTATGTTTATGCTTAGTTTTAAAGCTGCTTAAAATGTGATGTTGGATCTGAAGTTAATGTTTTCAAATGCTGAAGTTGATACTTGTCATGAAAGCAATGCAGAGGGACTTGGCGAGAAAGCAGGCGCAACAGTGTGTTCTGGATGCTTAAATTTACAAAGGCTGGAAATGTATCCTGAAGCTCTCAGTATTTATATCTTGCTTTCTGGTTTATTATTGTAGCTCCTAGACAAGATTTTAAAATAATGTAAAATCTGCGAATAAGGAAAGCAAAAAATAAATGGTAATAAGTTTGGGCTCTAAGAAATCTCAGCTTGTATTGGCTGTATAGTGGCAGCACATGAAAACATCACGTTTGTACGTGAGAAAGTATCTTGCATTTCTTTTTCCAGAAGAGCTTTACATCCTATTCTTTTGATCTCAGTTATGATTTGCAAAACAAACTGATGGTTGGTTTGGTTTGGTTTCTGGTTTGATTTTTTTTCTCTTTATTTGAATGACCTCACTCTCATTTTGAATTATAGTTACGAAAACCTGCTAGATACTTTGACAGGAGGAAATGCTCTTTGTTTTTTAAGTGCTGAGGGATTGTGTAGTGTGTGACCTATCTGAGGAGTTAAAAATTGTAATATCTATTGGACCAGAATAATAGTCATAGCTCAGGACTCTGGAGTTGGGTGTAAATATGTGAAGTTTAAAAGAAACAAACTGGGAACATTAAGAATATTTTTGACCTATAATCTGATCAGTAAGTATATAATCCATAATATATGAAGTACTCTGTATAACTTAAGGCAAAAGTTCTAAGGAAGGATTTTAACTAAGGAACATATGTTTTACATCAAGAAAGAGTAAGAAAAGATGTTAACAAAAAGGGTGAGAACAAATAAACCAAGAACAAGTAGGTCTAGAAAGCTAAGACCTGAAGTTCAGGGTGGTAGTAAGGGGTTTTTCTAATGAAATGAAAGAAGTTATAGAACAAGAATGGGGAAAGGAGGGCAACTAGGAATCAAAAAGCTCTTTTTTTTTTTTTTTCAGTACTTTTCTTGCTGGAAGTAAACACACTTCTGGTTGGAAAACCAAAGTGTCAGAAAAAGGCATTGAAATTTTGGAGGTCAGGTTCAAATTGGAAAGTGGTCTTCTATAGCTAGAAAGTAGTAAGACTGTAGCATACAGCAATTTCATGGGGCAAATTAGTCTTTAAATTCAGGATTTTACTTGAAAGCATTTAACAGAAGAGCAGGAATAAAAGTCATAGATGATTGTGGTTGGCTTAGGACTAGAAGTAGGATAAATTGGCCTTGTTGGGGGAAGAAAATGGGTGAAAGGGGCAGGAGGAAAATAGCTGTGAGCCAAATGTAGAAAATTAATGGCAGATGGAGGAAAACAATATCTGTATCAGTAGAAGTTAAGGCAAAGGAAGATGGGAAATATTATTTATATATCTATAACGAGGTGCTCATAGTTACATACTGCAAGCATCCATTTATCGTTCTTTAATGACAGTATGCAGCCTCTGTAGAAAGAAATCATGTCATCCCTATGTAGCAGCAGCCTGGGAAACGTAGAAGAAACCCATTCATGCACTGAAGGTTTTGTGTTACCCTCAGTTTAAAAAGTAAAAAAGTTTGCTAATTTCTTTTTGCATTAATTTTGCATGTTTCACTCCACAGATGCCATAGGAAGAAATGTCTAGCATAAGCAGAGTCCTCTCCATTCATGGACAAATATGGAAGTCATAGAAAAGTTGAGTTAGTGGCAGAGAGGCACAGACTTACTGGACCAGGTAGTAGCTGAAGAAAGAACTCTGATCAGGCAGAATGGGAATGAGAGAAGCTGCCTATGGGGAAGACTAGGTCATGTAACCTTCAGTGCCTGAAAGACAAACCAGTCATAAACTCTATCCCTTCACTTTCAGTACTGTATTTTTTTGTTTTTTCTGTCTGTGAAAACAAGCTTCTGAGTGTCTTATGCTAAATATTCCAAACTCATGTTGTTTAAAATATGTTTGATGATGCATCAAAGAGCTTCACCTGAAAAGAAGTATGTGTTGTAATTGCATGAGCCTAAAACATCTTTTTTTTTTCCTGGAGAAAAAGAAAATGCTTTTAATTTTTTCATGATACCATCTGTGTTGTACTGAGATTTATATCAACCTTTTCTAATATATTTTTCATGAGAAGGAAAGTTGCTACCTAGACAGGCTTAAAATCTGCAACATAAATAAAGGAGAAGTACAAGCAGAAGTTTTTGGTGTGGCTGCAGTGAAATTAGTTTCTTAACTAGTTAGTGATATACATACTGTGACAGAATGGAGAAAACACATGGTTTGGTCAGCAGCTTCTTTTCCATAGTGGCTTTGTGCCTTGTTTTGTTTCCTACCCTTGCAGCACCACACATGTGATCCAAGGCAACTCAGCTCTGATGCTGTGTTGGAATTCACAGCATGTCTTTGCTCATTGTAATGTTCTCCAAATAAGGAAAGTAAAAATTGACTCATGTAAGTGTGTTCTCTTACAAATTGCTTCAGTACTGTTGCTTTTTTGTGCCAAACACTTATTAAAACTTGGGAGAACTGAATGGTTGTTTCGCAGGTTCAGAAATCTGATAAATCAAGTATTGGGTAATTGCCACCTCTTTGGTATCTTTTTTTTTTTTTTCCTTTTTTTTAAAGTCCTTAGCAGTTTGTTTCCTTGCACAGCCTAAAATCAGTGAGCTAGACACACTGCCCTTTGGCTTAAGTGAAGTTTAGCTTTTCCTTTGGTGCAGTTGAAACAAAGGTGATACTGGGTTTCTTACCAGCTGGTGATTATCTTGTAATCAAAGAGTTGATATGCTGGCAGTGCCTGTTCTTCTCTAGAAACCAGATTTTATGATGTGATTTTTCCATAGCAAGAAGTGGATCACCATGTTAGGAGTGCGTGGTGAAGAGTGTGAGGAATAAAATGAGGGCCTGCAGAGCAGGTATTTTTTTGTTCTATCAAGCTGCCAGTGAAATAAGTATGGTTTGACTGGGCAAAAATCACAGGATTTTGTTCTTTATTGTCTCTATGCATAGAACTTCATGTATTTCGGACTTAAGTGATGCTAAAATGGTGCCAGCAATCTAATTTGTATTCCAGCATGTTAAGTACATTAGAGAGAAGTCTTTCATTTTTAAATGTTTAATTCCTAATTTGAATAAATGCCAACTGTCATGACTCTTTCCTCAGTGTAGCCATTTAAGGAATAAAATGAAAAGAGCATATGCTTGAGTTACTTCAAGGCACTCTCTTCAAAATCTGCATGAATCTGCGAAGTTGCAAGCTCCAGTTAGTGAGACCCAGTATGTGATTAATAGTTATGGTAAAGGATATAATAAGTACAGACTAATTTAGTTACTTCAGCTTCCCATGGATATCATAACTCTGTGATGAGTGGAAACACTTGTGTCTCTTTCTGGTGCTATGCAAGCTTTTTACAATTTATTTTCCATTTTAGTAACTGCTATGTTAAAAGACTGGTTTGAGATTCGTTTTGCTTTTGTTCCCACATTGGTTATGTGATGCCCTTTATGAAGAGTGGGACTCCTGGCAGAGAGTCCCCTATGTTCTATATGAGTACGCAGTTTCAGCTGTTTTTTAGGTGGAAGAAAATCTGGATACAGGAGGGTTTTGCCCATGATCAGAAAACACTGAAACAAGTGAATAGGAGGCAATAACAAAAGGCTATTCACCTTCTGCTGAAACAGTGACCATAGCAGAGTTCCCAACTGAGGAACATGTGAAAGCCACTCTTCAAAGTTAGGGCCAGGTGAATGAAAAGGTTATTTTTGGTGTTTACTTCTTTTTTTGCAAACTTTAATCAGAACAAGGAATTTCTCCTCAGTTGCTTATATAGAATAAAGACCTACTCATTAGTCTTATTTTGTGTCTAATGATGCCATGAAATCTGATCTGAGCATCATGGATATACCAGGTTTTATGCTGAAGAAAATACAGCTGCACGTGTCATGGTGTTTTTTTTATTTTCCCAGCCAGTAGCAATGTTTAAAATACAAGGACTTACAGGAATTTCTATATGTTCCATGCAGAAGTGAATTTAGATCATAGAATCATAGAAAGGTTTGAGTTGGAAAGGATCTTAAGATCATCTAGTGCCAAAACCCTGCCATGGGCAGGGACGCCTCACACTAGACCATGTCACCAGAGGCTCTGTCCAACCTGGCCTTGAACACTGCTAGGGATATTTTCTTCATAGCAGTAAGCTCTTAAGTCCTGTCTTTCTTTTATAAGAGTTAAATACTCACAAAGACAAAAACTTACCCGTGACCATTTAATCTCAAGGACTGGTTCTACTGGCCTAGTTCTGCAAGAACAACTAATGGAAAGAAACACTGGTTTTAGAAGTGTTTCATTAATATAGAAACACCCAGCATTGCTTCTGCATTTCTCATTTCTAAAATGCTCTTAAAAATAGCAGTTTGAAGTGACAGTTCATCTAGATCCCTTAGGAAATCTAAAAATAAGCAGCCACCTGTACTAAAAATGCTGGTAACTCTGCTTGGAAATCTCATAGATTACTTATTATTTGCAGATATGGTTTTCTTTCCCTGACACGTATGTACTGCACAAATCAACCTGGTATATACAAATCAAAAGTTATTCAATTAACATAAAAATAGTGGATGTCACATGAAATGTCATTGAATGTCAGGTCTGGAATGAGCAAATAAATTGCCTCATCAGTTTGTTTAACAAAACAGGTAACCAAGTCAAAAGAATGTAGTTCAAATTATATTAGACCTATTTGGGATGGGGTTGTTCTGCTGAATTTTGATTGAAAATCCGCTTTGCAGGACATGGAAAACCAGTATTTTACTTGGATGCTCAGTACTGGAGAGACACACAATAAAATCTTCTGAGCATCTTGGCATAGGATAAGATTTCAAGCTTTGGTTCTGGAGTCCATGAAATGCTCTTTGATTATTAGATTTATAATTAAGAAATTGAAAAGGTTTCTAAAAATTGTAGATCTAAATTCTTAAGAGATTTCTATGATTTTGAGTTTTCTAATAGTTGTTGTGAACAGCAAAAGGCTGGGCTCCACTGTGCTAAGCATTGTACAGACAGATAAGAGACCCTTTGAAGAGCTCAAGCTAATGGTGGTGAAGAAGACGACTTATTCTTCATTGTGAAGCTGACTGAAGCGCAGAGAACTTAAGTGACTTGTCTGGTTAACAGAAGTTCAGGAGATATGTGGCAGAACATCTTATCTCAGTAATATAACTTCATAATGGCATTTCTGCTTTTCATTTTCCATTTGCTCTTCATGTGAGTAACATAGAATAAGTTCATGTTGTTAGAGAGCTTTAATTAGAATAGCTTGGTGATTTTGTTTTCTGAACACTCTTCTTTGTGTGATGGCCAAATGGGAAGCAGAATGGTTAAGTGGAGGTTAAGAGGATCACTAACACTAAAGTGTTTTTTGGAGAAATGTACAGATATTCTTGTGATCCACAGGAAGACCAACAGAAACAGAGGCCAGGATTCCTTCTAGCAATGGAAAGTGGTCTCCCTTAGTAAATGTAGAATGTATTTGATATAGAGAAGTGAATTTATATGGCATTGTAGGATATTTCTGTTAATCTGCCTGAATAAGCTAAACACAAAAGAATCGCAGCAGGAGAGCCTAAGTACTTGCACATCAGGAAAAACTGATCAGAAGTTTTCCAAGTAAGTCATTGTGTTTGCCAGTATTCCGGATTTTATTTTGAATGCAAGCTCAGTTGGTTTACCTCACTATATAGTATTCATCTTTTGCAAAGATTTAGCTCAAATCCTTAAAGCTTAATATAGTTACATTCTTTCCTGTTGAAGTGGGTTCAGTATTCCCTTTGCTTGTTTCTACACTTGACAGTTGTTTCTGAGAAATGGAAGCATGTTTTCAAGTGTTTTGTGTAAACAGTTCTCATTTAACATCTCTATCAGAGGGGAAAAGGACTTAATCCCTTGAGGTGTTATTGCTAGTTCCACTACTTCCTTAGTTATTTCTAAAACAAATTAGTGCCTGCTAAAAAGTTGTTTGGACAATCAAACTGACATATGTGTCTGTACATGTACACAAGTCAATCAACAGAAGGTTGCAACAGCAGAAAAAAAATATATGCTGACTACTATGGCAACCAAAGGGTGTCTCAGTTACCTGGTATCCTGGAATACTTTTAAAACCCAAACCCCACCCCCACCCCCTTCATATTTGAACTGTTTTATTTGATTTTTAGCCCTGCTTCTGTTTGGTAATATCTAAGTAGTATAGAACTAATTAAAGCTTTGATACTGATGTATTTTTTAGTCACAATTTGTGGCTTTTTGGCATACATCAGAATTAACAGAAGATCTCACTATAAACAATCATTCTCTGAATTAATTTCCTGTTTGAAAAAGAACAACTTTGGCAGGGTTGTTAAGCAGAGGAAAAATAAATGAGTTGGATGAAAATACAAACATATGTTGCTGCGAACTCCCAGCCAATGATATTTAAATCCTATTTAAATTAGGCAAAATTTCCCATAAGAGTAAAGAAGGAGAAAGAAGCAAACAGAATGGGTAAACACGAAAATGTCAGATGAAGTTCTTTATAGTTGCTGTTTACAGTGGCATGTGATTGCCTTCTGCGCTGAGTGGTGGTGGCTGTGTAATTACACTGCGTGAACAGCGAGCTGTAATTGCGGCAGATGAAGTTGATTATTTATGTGCCTCTGTGCTGAAGACAAACATGGGTTTGTCCATGCTTCCAGCACAAAGGTGTGTACAAATCCAGTAGCTTTGGAAAGGTGGTGTGGCATGCTCCTGATTTGGTTCAGCAGAGTACTTCCCATGCATTTAAAGCTAGTGGTAATGGAACAGTGCCTCCTCACTGTTCTGTAAATTTATTGTGGGAGGTGCTCCCTATTACACATTTACCCATCTTGGGTTTGGTCCATGAGTCACATGAGGGATGAAAATAGAGCAGTTCAAGGAAGGTAACTGACATGCAGAGTTTCCCTGCTGAAATACTTTTTGGCATGAATGTGCCAAAATCAGAAGAAATAACCTTGGAAGCTAGCTAAAGCTAGGAAACGTGCTGATAGAGATCATGAAATTCTCATGGACACATGACATAGATGTACAGATTTCAGTCTGTCTACAGCTACTTATGTACGGGTCACTGTATATTACAGCTCAGTGGATGAAAAATGCATGGAAGGCAGGTAGGATAGGACGAATATTATGAGATGTTGTCAGCCATATTCCCTGAGAACAGGAGGAAGGAAAGAAAAAAGCCAGAAGATAAGAAATCTAAGACTTGACAGGCCAAAGGTTTTGCTTTGAAAGGAATTCTTAGATGAGACACTGCTTCTATTCACAGTTGTGCAGAACAGTTTTAGTAATTTTCCCGTCATTTTGTTTCTTGGATGTTTTTCTAGCACAAACTGTGCTTAAGTTAGTCTCTTCAATAGTGCTTGGCTTATAATGGAGAAATGATATGCACTTTTATAAACTGCCATATTAAAGGTGGACGGTCTTGTTGAGTATGAGTCTTTTCATAAAAAAAAAGAATGCCTTTTTGGGCCCTTTCTGTAATAATCCTGGTGTCCTTGGAAGAAGTTGTTATTTCAGTTGAGCTTCTGGCCTTACACATTCTAAGTTATTTACAAAGAACCATATCCGTAGCTGGAAGCAATTTCTCCTAATATGCCTTTCTTTTCAAAATACTAAAATGTAGGTTATTGTTCCCCTCTGTAGATCTTTTCTTATGATTGTTCCCAAATTTAAACTTCTGAGAATTTAACAGAAATGGATTCCAGCTCATGTGCTTATATACACAGCCATATGTTGCAGAGATTAAAATGCATTTGCAGCTAAGCTATAGGAAGGCTGTAAGCATATGTAATTTCTCTAGTTGCATATGCCTCACATGAATAGCATTAAAGTATGCTTTACAAATTTTATATCCTTTTTCCTAATTCGTTAGGAAGAGGCAGGTCAGAGTTGCTTGTGATTTTCAATACCAGCATTGGGTGACATCTATTAAGTAGCAACCACAGAGTTGTAAAGCAGGGAGCATTTACCTACATACTTCTTGTTTTATATATAATATGTTTGAATACACCTCTGCAAAAGGTATTTAAGTGAGTCGAATGCATTTAAACAAAGTGATTTCCTTACTTAAATAAAACCAGATGAAATAAATATACTGTTTACTAGCTAGAATATGCAAGTTAGGGAACTGGCTATTACTATAACAGCATTTCTGAATAATTGTATATATTGAGTTTGAAAATAATTTGTATTACAAATAGCTGGATATTTTAAGCTGGCAAAGTCATTGCTGCACCTCCACCTGTGCACTAAGTGGTTGTTTAAATAACATGCTTTGTTTATGGGAGCTCATCTGTGATTGCGGTGTCACATTATCTACTACTTCTTGTATGTTTTACCTTCATGTACTTTAAAGAAAGAAAAAGTGTATCTGTGCTGAAACAGTTTTGTCATGGACTGTCTGAATTTAAGGCCTTCTATGGGTCACCAGGTGACTTACATTAAAAGTACATAAATAGCTAGAAAACTCTAAATGGTATAGACTTAGCCAGATGAAATTTGGCCCTTGTTCCTTACTGTGACAACTCAAATGAATTTAAATGAAGGAAGATTTATAGTGTGGGGTAACTGGGATAAGAAGGGGCTTCTGGAAGTGTCTGGTTGAACCCTTGCTTAAAGGAGGGACTGGTCTGAGATCACACATGGTGGCTTGTGGCTTTAGCCAGCTGGGTCTGGAAAACTTCAAAGGACGGAGCCTGCACGTACTCTGGGCAAGCTGTTCCCATGCTCAAAATTATCTCATCCATTCTGAGTCTCTCTTATTGAAACTAATGCTTCTCGTACCCTACCCTGCCCCGCTGTGAAGATCCTGGCTTTGTTTCAATGGCCTCCCAGCTGGAGCTGCCTCCTCCTTAGGCTGAACCAGCCCTGGTCCCTTCTCACAGGGCAGGTGCCTAAGCCTCATAGACCCTGTATTGTTGCAAATAACTTATATTATAGGAGGGTGCAGCATAGGGTGGATCAAAGTTGGGGTGCAGACCCAGCTACTCCATGTGTTTTCCAGGTGTCATAAAACCAAAAAGAGAAAGTGTTGAGGTGGTAGAGGAAGTATTTTGAGTGCCCATTATTTGATCACATGTTGGAGAAGGGAATGAGAAGTTTGAACAGCTGAATAGGAATGGGTGTTAAAGATAAACAATATCACCTGTGCCACCTTATAACACCTTAAAGATAAACAATATCACCTGTGCCACCTTATAACACGCAGCTCTCTGCTTTGGAACAATGATGATATTAATGCTTTTCTCCTTTTGTACATGATCCAGAAAACATAAAAGTATTAGCAAAAATCAGTGACATGATTGTCTAGATGTGATTGCCTACATCTAGTGGAGGGTCTGAATACTGTACTGTATTAGGAGAGTGCTTCCAAGGGTTTAAGTATATTTTGTAACCAGATAATCTTTCTGTCTTTCCTTTATAACTGTAGGCATTGACTCCAAATTGATAATTATTTCCATTTGTAAATGCTCTTTCCAAATGAATAAAAACAATCTTCTCCTTTCTCAGCCCACTTACTGAGCCAAGTACATGATACTCTGTGAATCAATAGGTAAGATTCCCTTTCTCCCCTAGTAGATACAAATTTCCTGTTGCTTCTTGCGTTGCCTTGTATTTTAATCTCTCTTTATTTTCAAAATGGTGATTAATCGACCCACAGCTTTTAATATTCAAAGCTGCATGACTTTTTCTCATTATGCAATCAGTAAAATTAATGAGCGACAGCTCTGCACCACCAGGAGGCCTTGCTGAATAGCAAGGGGACTATAGAAACAGGTTATTTTTGGGTCACTGTCAGGATGGATTTAATTTTATTGCAGAGAATATTTCTTCTAGTATAGAAAAATGTTTAGTGAATATTCTTGTGTTAATGAAAACTGTTAAATTTATGCTACTTCATATTTGGCATCACTTCAAAACATCACTGCTGCACTTCGTTAATTTACTTTTGAATTCATTTCTGTGTATAATGGCAGGAAGGCAGAAATGTGAGAAACCTAAGTCTTGGAAGAGTGAAACTGATGGCTCTTAGAAACAGCAAATCAGTTCAGATTAGGCTCTGGGTTCAGGTTATTGACTGAAAATACTTCATTTGTCTCCCATGGGATTAGCAGCAAGCCTTAAATCAAGATACACATTTGAGTTTCATCCATCTTTAGCTGAATCAGGGCTGATTCCCAAGTGAATGGAAATGATAATTTTCCTTAGCATGTCTCTGCAGAAGCTTCGAAGTAAGGTCCACAGTTACTGAGAAATGAATGTGAATGGTGCTTGCATGTCCACATACACAGTTCATAGTGTGTGATCCTAGACGTGAAAAGTAGAAATTCTGTATTGAGCACAGCTGAAATGAACCTGATGCAGTATAATGATTATTTTGCCTTCTGCCATGTGACAGAGTAACACTCTGTTTGCATGTGTTGGAGCCGTTACTCACCACAGCTGTACATATAGGAAGGGTGATGTGTCACAAGATGACAACTTCAGATGGAAGCCAAACTGATCATCAGATTTATCAGAGCCTGCATGGTGTCTGATGAGTTTGCTGCTCTGACTATGGGTTAGATTAACATAGTTTCTGATGATAACAATGGTATAATGGTAACATCAGAAACGTTACATCAGAGGCAGGGCAGAATTCAGGTTACATCGGGAACATTTTGGTGTAATGTAAGGCACCCTATAATGGTGAAGAGGAGATACTTCTTAGCATAGTCTGGGAGGAAAGGTAAAGTTTCAAGGAATTGCTGAGAAATCACTGCGTTTGCAGTGCTCTCTGTGGGAGGTAGCTGGTTAAAAACAGGAGAATATGACTATTCTTGGAGCTTTGTCATATCCCAAAGGAAAACTAACAAAGTAACAAGGTGTACCTTTTTAGTAGGACGAGAATCTACTTCCTATGCCCAGAAGCAGATGTCCTCGATGGTGAAACAAGAATAAATTAGATGCTGTGTAAAACTCTAAACAAAATGAAATGCTGCTAGGAGATTTAAGATTATTTGTGCTGGAAGAGATTAGGTTAAAAGTTCATTGCATGGGAGGGATATGTGGAGCTGTTGGATCCCATAGCAGCTTGGGAATGATATTAAAGAGTGAGAATGACTAGAAGAGACAGGAAATAAAGATGACTGTACAAAAAGGGAAGAGAATAGTATTTCTACAGTCATGTACTTTGTGGTCAGTAAAATGAGTTTTTAAATTTACTTATGACTAGGAACCAAACCTAAGCTGATATTTGAAGACTGGTAATATTCATCTGTGAAGAAAAGCCTCCACCATTTAGTATCTTAAGGGTAAAGGATACCTAACCTCAGAGTCCTTAGAAGTGCTCTCATCTTGCTCTGATGTTGGACTTTTCCTTACAAAATAGTATATCATTAGGCAGAAGCAAGGAACCATGATGGCTTCCATCTGAGACACAATGCTCTCTCTATATATGTTTTGAGATCACATATTCTATTAAGTCTTACTAATCTTTTACACAAAGGTCTCAGTCTTTATATATATATATATATATAAAAGAACCATTTTAAAATGTGAATTTTAACATTTTCTTGATGGAAAGTATCCTAACACATATTTTTGACAACAGTGACTGACACCTTTCCCTTACCTTGTCCTTAGTGCAAGCTGCTGTAGAATTTGAACAGAATGTTTTTTCCCCTGTTGCAAACTGATCTTTGTGGAAGAAAAAACATGCTTGAATCTACAGCCTGATCCAATGTAAAACTGGGTGATTGAAATTCAATGCTCCTTTCTGGGGAAGCAGAACATCCTGATCTCCTTACATAGCTATTCCATTGCTTGTAAATGTACACCAGAAATAGTCTAGAAGATCTCAACACAGAGCTTTTTCTTCCAGGAAGAGAAGGGGTTGCGCATCCTCCTATTCAACCAGAAAAACTCATAGTCTGGTGGCTAAACATGTTTCTTGATTTTGCAATTTGGTCAATTTTTCAAGTGAATGAATCTAGATCTTCTGTTCTACTTTCAGCATCATCGTAAAGTAAGACTGAGCTTAGCTCTGGGTTTTAAAGTAATTGATCTATTTACCTCCACTTTTGTCCCTCTGACTCAGGGCTGTGGAGACTGGGCGGATAGGGGCAGAGTCTCTCCATAACCTCCCTTATGGCTTAGCCCAGTGACCAGGCTATTAGACTAGTAGCTCCTTCCTCAGGCAAAAGGTATTTTATATCCAGTAATGGCACATGAACAAATTTTTGGGACTGCTGTTTGAAGAGTGCTTGTTACTGAACATTAGATTTTAGATTCCACCCAAAAAGCCAAATAATTACATGCACAGAAGGCTGAACGCAGGCTTCAACTTGTAGGTGCAACCATTTATTGGGTCCGAGTCCTTGTGTTCCATTGTCCACTGTGCAAATTGTCAGTCACTTTTGAGACAGTAAACATGAAAGTAAGACAAACTACAGAAACTTCTGTCACCCTATAGGACAAAACACCCCTTCTTATCTCTCCTGCTGAGAAATGCTAGTGGTAGCAGATACTGAGGGAGTAGTATTTTCTCCAGCCCTTCTGCTTCTTTAGAAAACTACATAAAATCAGAACCATTTTGCTGTAGGAAAATTGGAACCATTTTTCTAAACTTTCACATGATCATTTAAATGGGGGAAAAAACCAAAATCATTGTTCTTGGCCTTCCACTTATTTTTGAAATACCACTAGAAAAAATAAAAGACACAGTTTGTAACTTCAGAAGTTGCTTAATTTTGTCACCCTTATTATAAAATGAAGAACTCTTTCTATACAGTGTCCCATACAGAGCACAGTCAATAAAAGTTAATGAATTGTTTACAGAAGAAAAGCACACAACCTGAGGTTATAAGCTAGTTTATTTAATTAATCAGTGGGAGAGGAAAATACTGAAATATTAAGCATAAATTTCTGTCTCTGCCCACCTCAACAGTGAAGTTTTAATTTATCGACCCAACTTGCACAATTCCATGTATTGTGGCTTTTTTCTCAGAAAGAATATATATCTTTCCGCAGAGAACATGTGTTCTTTAGTAAATAAATCTTACAAATTAGGTCATATATTTTCATTTAAAGGAGGAAAAAAACCTAAACAAAATAACCTATTGTGGGTATTTATGAATTTCATATGGTTCCTGTTATATTTTTCATACAAGACAGCAGAGTTAGGATCAGTTACAGGTTTTGTCAGTCTGACCTTCAAAGGTCCTTGGAATGAATGACTTGTCTGCAATACAGAAATAGAAAATGGAAACAAGAGGTTATGATTTAATGTAGGTGAGGACAAACTTTTCCAGACAAATTGTATTACTTGGAGTAGTGCTAAGAGGGAAGATGACTGTTGATGTTAGAAAAATACAGTTGTGCAGGACTGTTCCTGATCCACACCACACTATTCCAGCAGAGGTAATTTTCCATCTTTCTATAGCATATGCTTATGTTACCAGGTATATATTGTCTTACCTGTACAAATATAGTAAGAATTGCCAATGCAATGTGGAAGTGAGCTACATCATAGACAGGACGGGTTAGAAAATCGGTGGCAGGATTAATGATCTGGAAATGGGTACAATGTATTGGATTGCGCAGGAATGGATTTACCATAACTGCAGTGTTTGAGGTCTCATTTGAAAGCTTCCAAAATTCAGAGGAGTTTTGATCAAACATCCTTGTTTGGGCATCTGTGTAATAAAGACTCTGCCTTAGGATTTCCTCAGGAACCTGGCTGATGGTGTTGAGGGCAATAGTCTAGGTTTCAAACTGCCATCTGTCAGCGAAAGAAGTGAAAAGCAGTCTCCTCTTAATGAAGAGAACAGGAAGCAGTAATTATGGGTCTCAGAATACCCAAGGGGGAAGATTATTTGGGATCTGTAAGGAGCTTTAACTTTTGGATACTATTTGATCACTGTGATGCTGCATTTTTGACAACAAAGTTCAGGTTGTGTTTGAGGGAGCCCAGCTCTATATGGAACTAATGTGTGCATGGCAGTGCTCATAGTTAATGCAAGTAAATGAAAATAGTACTTTATTTTAAAACTATGCAAAACTGTGATTTCCAGTAATCAAGGTAGAAAGGAGGAATGTGTTCCATTCAGAACATTAAAGCTAAAGGTAAAGCGTTCATTAGATGTCATGTGCTACTGGGTTGGTGTAGATAATGTGCAATATGTGTGTTGTAACAGGCAGAGCAGGTTAGTGTTTACTGATTGCAGCATCTCTGAGCCTCCCAGGGACATGTCCAGTGATTGACCATTAGAAAATACCATTTGACAGAAGGCACAAACACTCCTTGCCTGCAGAACCTGACATGCTTCTCCTACCTGAGGCATTCAGAAGTGTTTTGGGAAGTTGTGCAAAAAAGAAGGGGGGAGGGGGGCACAGAAGCAGAGGAAGAATAAGAAAAATCAGGATGACTTCATCAAACTATGCAAGGAAGACAGTGCAGGAGAATTTGCTTATACTTATGTGTGGAAAGGTTCAACTATAACTTGTTAAAATTAGGATATCATCAAAAAAAAGCATCACATAGTACAAGACTGGCAGAATGTAAGGAACCTGCTAATCTGACAGTTGATCTACTCACTTAATATTTTTGTATCTCGCCCCTGAATGTTTTAAGTACTCCTGGCATGGAAAGTGATGTGCAGACCTGTCTTGAAAGTCGTTTTTTGCCAAGATGATTTTTCCAGAGGGTGTTTGGCTGTTTTGAATTGTGACATCTGTGAGGGTAGCAGGTGGTCTCACACCAGTTGGAGTGAAGAGGTCTGTGTCATAAAATCAATGACTGTGGATTACTGCTAGTAAGAAAAACTTGTTAGAAACCATGGCCAGAGGTCTGCACTTGAAAGGTATATGGAGGCTGAGCTATTTTCTTAACCCCCTGAGTGTTTGTTTTTCCTAATGCAGTAATCAGCATTAAAAAGCCTGCAATTTACCAGCAGATCACTTTGTGAATACCACTTTTAAAAGCTCATCTTTACAAACTGACAGAAGTTGTTTGTGCATTGCTTTAAAGCAAGAAAGGACTTTGGAGGCAGATACAATTAGGTCAAACTGACTGCACAAGGCTGCTGTTTGCTTGCTAGAATGCTTTCCTGATCAGCTTTGAGCAGGTGAGGTGATAGTTTTTAGGGGAAACCATAAATCCATCCATCTTTCAAGGCTTGCTTCACTACAGATTAGCCCCAGCAGCTACCAGCTAGCCTATCTTGTCTACAGGCTAGTAGCATCATGTAGGTATAGAGGTTTCCTTTAGAGAGGATTTGTAGAAAGTGTGAGTTTGGTTTTTGTATGAGTTTCCTGCAAGGAACAAAGCTGAAAGTGAGGTTCAATGATCCCAGCAGCAAGGTCATAAAGTGCTTTCAAATATTTATGTTTTCTGTTTTGGAAGATGAATTCCGTGTAGAAATATCTGTGAGCTTTTCTTCAGAATATTTCTAAAGGCTCTACTATAGTTTTTAGGAAATGTGTATCTTCTTTCTGTGAGAAGTCTACAAAACTTTGAAGTTTTTCTTGGAGCAGATAGACAATTTTGAGCAGGCGCTATTCAATTTATCAGTGCAATGAGGAACTCCTAGTGACGTGAAACTTGGTAAGATGCAAGTTTAATAGACAAAGGTACAATACAAATAGGAATTTATACAGGCTAGGACAGATTCTGTTATGACTTTCAATAATGATAATGATGAGGTTGCAACCTCAATGAGAAGAAATCCTCAAACTTCTAAGTGCAGGAAACTGCACTGAGAAGGGGAAATAAGGAGGGAGTTTTAGAAGAAAGATCCTCTACCATCCCTCTATTTCATATTCTTGATCCTTCTAGTTCCAGATGCTGGAGGAAGTAGGCTTGATGTAACTGGTCTGTCCCAGTTAAGCAGTTCAACAGTAAACTGAATTTTCTGTTATGGTGTGTATCCAGGTCTATTTTTATCTAAGCGTCCTTGAGAGGCTGTGTCTCTCATGATACAGTGCAACCCCCTCTTCATCCTAAAGCAGTGTATAACAGATGTAGGCTCATCAGGAACGTACTCTAAGGTAAAAAAAGGGGAGGTAAAGCTTCTGTAAGGCAGCATACATTGAAATAAGCAGCTTTGAGTTGAACTGATTCGAGTGTGCTAGCAAGTGAAAGATAAACAGCTGTTTAAAAATACTTTATGTTTACAAATGTGTAAATACACAGTGTTTCATTGTTTTGGTTTTTGCTAATGTAAGTTATAATGGATTAGTAAACTGGAGCTGAAACGTGGTTACTCTGTAGGATCTCATCACATTTTTTATATTGATGGACAGTTTAGGATTTAGAGTTACTCTGCTCACCTGTTTTGGAACTTTCAAAGTAAATCCATTAAATACATCTGTGGGTTCAGAAATTGACAAGAAGGAGTTTTTTCATGGAGGGGCCCCAGGACTGTGGGTTTAGGCTTCATAGGTTTGATGCCTTATTTTTCTAAAAGTTAATTCCCAGAAGTTCTGTATTATTCATTGGAATACTGCAGCATCTCAGGACCTCAGTTTGCTGTTTGTAAACTGTGTGTGCAAAGTGTGGCAAGAATTTCTCAAGCCAGAGACTGTAAAATCCTGGATTCTCTGGTTTCCTTCTTTTGCCTGTATCCAAGCTCTGTTATTCATGATGCCAGCTAATAATTCAATGTTCATTATATGCCATTAGTTGATGAGCAGTTATATCTCTTCTGTTGACAGAAAGTGAGAATTCCTTGGATAAGTCCACCAGATATAAGATTTTCCCAGACATTTGCATGAACAAATGTGATTCCATTTTCCATTAAAAAAAATGAATGCTAATTTCAGGCTGCAGTTCAGTTTTTTAGTAGCCATGTGGATGTTGCTTTCCTATCTCTAGGCCAGTTATAATAACAGCTAAGAGGAGGTTTTGGTTTGTGCTCAATTTTGGCATGCATTATCAAGGCCATTATAGGGAGGTTATTTCTCTTTCTGCCATCAAGAATCTGAGCAACAATATAACTGATGACTAATGCAAGAGGACAATTACTAGTTTCATCAGCTGTCAATTGAAGCCATATGGTCTAGACACTAGAGAGGTGCTAAGTGATGCACTAGTAATTCAGATTCAGATGCAACCTCTTTTATGATATAACCTTCATGCAGGGAAATTATACTTAGTTTACAATTAATCAACACATTCATTTGTGTGTGGGTGAATGACTTTTCTGGGGAAAAGATTAATGTATCAAGTTTTTATCTCTCAGGAATTAACTAAACTTGAAATATTATTCTTTTTTACAGTGCATATAGTATTTCTGAATCTGCCTACTTCTTAGTATCATAGAACATGAGAGTGTAAGTAAGGAAGAAAACTACAAACAAATGCTAGTTATATTAGACATCTGAGTTACCTGCTGCCTTTGAAGACAGGAAGACACATGGTTTGAATGCTTTTATATTTCTCTGGCCCGATAGTAAAATACTTGATATTTATTCAGGGTAGTAAAGATCCACGAGGCCTTGAAATACATTAATTTGAAAATAGCAACTGCTGGAGAGAAAAGAGAACCAGTGGTTAAGGGCAGAGTTCTCATTGACATAAGCAGCGCTGGGGGAAATTTTTCACTTACTCTGTTAGTTCAGAATGGCACTTAGCAACAAACCCAACTGTGTCTCAACCACTTTTGTACCCTCTAATGGGAAGTTTTCTATGTGCACATTTAAGTTATGGTCATTCCCTGTATAGTGCCTTAATGCAGATTTTTAATGCAGTGGTAAAGAATTCAGTCTAGGTTAGCTTTGGTTTGTTCTGTTTGTGTTTTCTGTGTGCATTTAACTGTGACAATGTGTGCATACTCATATAAGTGGTGTGTGGGTTAGGGTAAAACAGGATGAGCTCTTACTGTATCAGCCAAAACCAAAGGGGAGCCTGAGGGGCTCAAAGAAAAGCCTTTCCTCTGCATGTAGTAGAGAAATGGTGCTGACACCCCCACCTTGCCTCATTTAAGATTTCCATGCAGCAGATAATTTCTATTTCCAGTAAGGCTTCCTATCAGCTCCTTTAAACATGGAAAAAATAAATCCTTTTTTCATTGTAAGGCAGAGTATATCCTAACCTCTCCCTTGGTGGCGAGCTGACAATCCTGTGTTGTTCTGTACTTGTTTACTTATCAGTCTTCTCCTTGCTTTCCAAGCTGAATCTATAGGGCAGCCACATTACGGAGAGTTTGGCAGCTTAGCCTGCTGATGAATGTGCCTTTGGGGAAGATAGCATGATTGCTGAGCCTAGGGAAGGCTCTGAATGTGTCTGTGGGAGTTATGAGAAAGGAAATTAGCGAACAGGAAAACTAAGCACCTTAATGTAACTTTAATGTATTGCATAGTTTCTCTGTGTAAACGCCTGGCCATCTTTTCTATGTAGTGAATGCATAATTGTGAGTTTGGCATTTCAGTCATTTTCCTCTCAAGGAAGCCCTAAAGGTTAAAAGCTTGAGGGGGATGGAAAATGTTTTTATTTGCTCTGATCTATTACTTAATGGTGCTTAAAGTAATACCACCCCACCAATATTATCATGAAAATTAAATTTAGTATGTTCTTGAGTTTGGGATTTTTTACCATGTATTCAGGGAGATGTAAATAACAAGTTCAGTGCTGCCAACATTAAATGTGTTTTGCTTTAGGGATAATTCTTTGCACCATGACAGAAAGAAAGTTTAATTGGGTGCATAAAGTTACCTACATTTATGTTAAACAAGAGAAGTCCCACCAAGAAGTCAGGAAAAATGAAGGGATTCAATGCATTTAATGTCTTATTCATCAAGGTGTTTTCTGAAATACAAGGTGGCACAAATTCATCTCTGGTGTAAATCTATTGATTTTAGAAAAGAGAGTGGGTAAAGGAAATTGTAAATTCAGCACGTTTTTTCATACTTCAATTTATTGTTGACTCATTTCTCAGTTAATAAAACTTGAGAGAGAGAATTTCCTTGATTGGCTGCAAACTGTTCTGATCACTCTCTAATTACAGTGATAGTAATCATGTACCTTGATCATCCAGGGGGTTTCAGTCTAGGGACAGCAGATAATGTCTCAAGCTTGTGTCAGGGAAAAAGTTGCTCAAGCATGCAAACTGTTGATGTGAGTATGCTTTCATTTAAAACTGTGTATCCAGTTATGAAGTGTATTTTCTGGTTTGGAGGCTGGTAGAAATGAAATTTCAATTTCATGAACACTTGTGCAAGTGAAAATACAAAACTTGATTTGTGCCAACATAACCACAAAAGTTGCTGAAATCTCTAGCTAAGAGAACAGATGTTTATAAAGTTGTTACCATCCTGAGAGACAGACAGGTTCATCATTCTCTATAGACTAATTTTACCTGATGCCTGATACTACTTTGAGATTCATCATAGATTCTGGAGCTGAATCAGTTCTTACTGATCAACCTACATGTTTTTTTGACTTACTATTCAGAATGAAAGCTTTCACTTCTCTCCTGCTGGCATCATCAGTGGTGAAATAGACCTAATGAGAGGTGTTTGGCTGTGAGGATTGCAAAAGGATTGCCTCTGATTGAAAATTCAGTGTGGGTGCAAGTATGCACCTTCAGATGTGGAAACAAGCCAAATAGTCTGGAAAGAGACGATTACTGTCTTGCCTGCATCACTTGTGGTTGAGTTTGAGATGTTCCACTCTCACTCCAGTACTGTTAGCCAGATTTCTGACTGCAGCCCAAATCTGTGTGAGGTGGTTCTGCACTGTTGAAACACGTCTGCATGCTGCCAGCCTCACAGCAGCTCCAGGATTAATTTGAATTTCATAGAATCATAGAATAGTTAGGGCTGGAAAGGACCTTAAGATCATCTAGCTCCAACCCCTTTGCCATGGGCAGGGACACCTCACACTAGACCATGCCACCCAAGGCTCTGTCCAACCTGGCCTTGAACATGGCCAGGGATGGAGAATTCACAACTTCCTTGGGCAACCCATTCCAGTGCCTCACCACCCTTACAGTAAAGAACTTCTTCCCTATATCTGATCTAAACTTCCCCTGTTTAAGTTTGAACCCATTACCCCTTGTCCTGTCACTACAGTTCCTAATGAATATTCCCTCCCCAGCATCCTTATAAGCCCCCTTCAGATACTGGAAGGCTGCTATGAGGTCACCACGCAGCCTTCTCTTCT
>WYDI02027261.1:59405-75108 GCA_009867235.2 Psittacus erithacus | reverse complement strand
CATTATATAATATTATATACAAAAAATTGCATTGATACAAACCCAAGATTTAGCAGGCAGGTGTGTTTTTCAAACTGAACTGATAAATATTTTAAAGCAGCAGGACCTTCAAATGTAGGAAAACATTTGGTGTTAAGAGTTTCAGCAGCAATGTGAATTGGTATTTCACTGCTAATGATAAGAGATGCGATGTATCTCCAACTGAGGAAAACGGGACTGTGAGTCAGTGCAAGGGCGCAGGGGAGCTGCTCAAAGGGAAGAACAAGCAAGACACAAACTGTGTTATCAGACAGGCAGCATTCCAAACTTTCGTGCTTCTGAAGGAAGCAGGCATAGCCTTCTCTAGGGCTAGGGGTGCAGGATGCAATGTGTTGGATGCAGGATCCAGCAGTGTAGGACGCAGGATCCAGCAGTGTAGGACGCAGGGTGCAGGGTACAAGGTGCAAGGGTGCAGGATGCAGGGTGGCAGGATGTAGGGTACCCAGAAGTGATCTCGGTAATTACTGAAACCCAGATAGGAGGGGAACGAGAAGAGCTTGTCAGCTTTCCTTCTGTCATCTCATACTTATACAGCAAAGTACTGTTAATAATAATTTAAATGCTTTGGTCGTCAGCCACTGCTCTTTCTTTGTAAATGTTACTCATTTCATAAATAAATCAAAACCTGCAGACCCTAGGTTTTCAGAAACTTGAATGCTTTTGTTAAAATTGTATGAAGCAAATTCACAAACACATGATTTATATTATCTCAGCACAGCACAGGAGATGATAGAACATACTATTTAAATTAACTTCTCCCCCAACAAATGAAATCAATTCTGTTCTTGGGTTACTTTTCATCTGCCTTTTGTCTTGTTGCTGAATCTTTTCTATTTCTTTCACTCATTCATCTATTGTGCCCTTTCCTTGATCTGATAGCATTAAACATATAATTAAGTCATAAAGGAGGGAACTGATGAGTATAGCAGATGGTAATTGCTTCCTACATTTGAATGAAATGATATGCATTGCTACAATTTACAGCTCTCGCCTCATATTTTATTCAGGAACCTTTTATCTCTTTTCCTGCAGAATTATTCTGCAATAAATTTAGACATCTTATCAATAGCTTGTGTGATAGTAGCAGAAACAGGAAAAAACTGAACTTTGTGCATCTTAATGTTTAAAATAATTTTCTACAATAATTGAATTATCTACCAGTAAATATCATTTATAGAACCTGACTGACTTGTCTGTTTTCCTCGTAAAAGCTCACCCCATGATTAAAGAGAGAAATTGGCTTGTGTAATTACAACTTATTGAACTAAGAGATGTTGGGAACCTAATAAAGCTACTTCTTTTGTCAGTGAGTTTTATTTTTTCATGCTCTGAGGCTTTTGCTGGGTCCAAGGTGTCAGAGGAAGGGCAGGCAGGACTGCATGGAAGGATAGCATGTCTCATGCCATTAGTGTGTGGTACACACTCCAGAGGACAAAACTGGTAACGTTATGGGAGTTCGTGGTGCACTTCATGTTTCTCTATGCTTAGAATTAAAAATAGTATGTTTAAACTTATTTTGTCTGCAAACTAAGACTGCTGGGTTGCTGAAATCTCAGGGCCTGATGGGCCCTGTAAGTGCTCTGGTGCCAGCTTCCAGTTCCAGCAGTGCTGCTGGCCCTTTGCCTCCCCATCTTGGACTGGGCATGAGCAGGAGGATGCAGAAGAATCTACAGCTGCTGAAGCCGCATGGCCCTTCCAAAAATCTTGTGTAAAGTGGATTCATTTTTCTGTCTGGTTCTTTAGAGTAGGAGAATTTATCATTCACATGGAAAATGGAATAGGCACACGGACCCAAAAAATGCCAGTAAAGGAGAAAAGAGATGTTTTGGGGAAGAACATGCGCACTTGGATACAATTTGCTAAACAGCCAAAGGAAAAAGAGGCGCCGGAGCATAGCTAAATCATTTGGTTTCATCTAGAGGACAAACTGGAAGAAAAAAAAGAAGCATATTAAAATTCAAGTTTTTGGTCTTAAGTCTAAGTTCGGGACTAAGAATCCTTGGTTCTATTCTATTAATAGGTTTTATTCCATTTCTTACCTGCAGCCACAGCCCAAAGGGCAAAGGCAAGTCTCATACCAAGGGTGCTTTGTGCCACTTTATTCTTCGAGTTTTGTTTTTCTTTTAATTTTGCTTGTGAAAGCTCAAGCCACCCTTAGGGCTTGGAGGACTTTGTTACAAGGTTTCCCCCTGAGCCTACCTGGAATGAGACTGAAGTCCCATCCCGTATGCCTGTCTCAGACCACAGGGTGTCTTCCTTTGCCCCCTGGAGACTTGTGGAAGAGTAGCAGAAACTACTCTGCCAATCCTGTATCATTTTGCACTTAAAAACTAAGATTTTTCAATCATTATTAATTTTAAACCTCTAAATTCATATTCCCAAAGCCTTGAAGTTAAACACAGAGTGAAAAAGTGAAATACTAATGCAAACCTATTATAATATTATGGGGCCACTAAATAAATACTAATACATTGTGATTGATCTGGCAGGTAACTTTACTTATGCATGTGGGCATATCCCAGTGCAATGCAGGGAGGGCGGCCCATTCCTTGTCTCCTTTTTCCTCCTCTGTTCTGTAAATACGCTGCTGGATAATCTCCCATTCAGTCATAGAATTGTAGAATGGTTTGGGTTGGAAAGGACCTTAAGATCCCCTAGTTCCAACCCCCTTGCCCTAGGCACGAATGCCTCACACTAGATCATGTTGCCCAAGGCTTTGTCCAGCGTGCATGTCAGTACACGGTGTAGACAAAGTGCTTCTCATGTTGGGTGCCAGAAGCTGTGCCCAGCCTTCAGAGATGGCTGCGCATGACCAGTATGAAACAGGAGATCCATGGCTGGGGTGAAGAGTTGGCTGTTGGGCATCTGCCTGCCCCTTGTCCTTGGCAGCCTGTGAGAGCTTCCCACAAAGGCACTTGGTGTTTGTCTTTTAGGAAGGTTCAGTGCCACGTACACCAAGGCTGGCATGTAGGAACGTCTCCAGGTGTGGGAGGCTCTGCCAGTGCGATGGCTGAGCCGGGAGGGAGCCCTGTGTGCACTGTGGCTGGTGGCACCACTTCTTGGTGATGGCCGCATCGTGCCTTAGCCAAGGCCAGTTTCTTACCTCCTCTTCTGCCATTCTGACAACATGGCCAATGTTTCAAAATTTTCCAGGAAAAAATGGCTCTATTTTTCCCTTTTTGTGGTGGTGAAGTAGAAATTGAATCACTGTCTTTGTGATAGTCCAGCTGTGAAACAGCACAAGGAGAAAAATCTCATGATGGGGAAAATGAGGAGGGGCTCTACAGATGACTGAGGCAAACCTCCTGCCAGTAAGGGAGAAGGATTGCTCCCTGCGGCGGGACAAATCCCAAGGGGCAGTAAGGCAGCGTTTCTGCCGACATTTCTTGAGACAGAAATGGATGTAGCCACACATGGTCGTGTTCTTTTTTTTTTGTAGACGATTGTTATAATAGTAGGAAATTCAACAATATTGGCAAGAAACTGGTCTTTATGTCATTTCCCCCATCATCTTTTTTATTAGGTTAAAAGCATGATTGATAAAAGTAACTTCATTGAGATCACATTCTCAGCTGCAGCATGGGCAGAGGTCATTGCTATTATTAGACCTGCTTGTGTGGTTGCAGAATGGACAAGGCTTTGGGTACAAGGGCTATTCCTGAGGTCTGAAACTGAAGCAGGAAACTTTGGGCTAAATATTTGGCCCCAGACGAGCAGCCACAGTGGGGGTTTCTACCTAGGGAGGAGAGGCTCAGTTCAGGCTAAGGATCTGGCCAGCCTGGTGGGACCAGGCTGGAGGAAACACCACCCTGAGACTTGGGAGGGGAAAATCTCACACATAACCCATGAGTGCTGTGGGCAAAGCCATGGAAAATATTAAATAACAGGGTGAGCAAGTTGGTGGTCAGTGATACACCAGCAAGCTCTGAGTGCACCCGTATCTGGTGGCCAAGCCCAGGTCCCTGCCACTGCGCAAAAGCTGAGGTGAGGAAAAATTGAGTGTCCAGAAAGGAAGGAGAAATGGCTGGGAAAGATGGAATGAGCCCTGATGGACCGATGGGAGTGTGATAGGGTGGGTGCATCCAGATCTGGTGTCTGCTCCTCAGGAAGGGGATTTAGAAGTCAGAAAGTGTACAGAAAACAGCCTTGAGAGTAACCAGAGATAAAGCACACCTGCCCCAAGGCACGACGGTTAGGAAGGCAGTCTCATTTAATCAGGCTAACCCTCCATGCTCTGTGGGCTGCCTGGCAGAGGAAGGCCACAGCTCCAGCTGAAGGAAGGGAAGGTAAGGCGACATGAAGGACAGCTGAAGGAAGGGAAGGTAAGGCGACATGAAGGACAGCAGCAGGAAGCAGAGGCTGGATTAATTTAGACTGAAATATGGTCCAGAACTGTGCAGGCAATGAACCATCAGAACAACCAGTTCCAGGAAAAGGTTGGTTCTGCACTATAGCAAGACAAGGGTGGTTTTTTTTTGAGAGAATGATGTCAAATCAGGAGATACAATCTTGATATGGATGGGTGAGGTTTTTGGTCTGGTTTCAAAAAAGCTCTGGCTGTGTTATATCATGTCCCTTAAATCCCACAAGCCTGCTGATGGCTTGGGGTTGCAGATGCCAGTAGCTCTCCTGTGAGATGCAGCTCCCCAGGACAGAGGGACAGACTGGGAAGGGTTTGCCCCCGGTGAGCTGAGCAGACAGGCTGGCTTTACCTTGCTGTTCTTTGCCCTTGTCTTCCACCTGGGAAGAATATGGGCTCTTCAGAGCCTCAGGGTGATATGCCCATGAGCAAAGCCAGCGCTTGGCTCTTCCGTCTTCATAGGGTCAGTTCTGTCTTTCACTGCTGTTTCTTGGGATTTGAATTTTCAGTACCTAAGCAGGTGCTAAAAAGCACCCAAAATGTGCTACAGTTAGTTATTTCCTTAAAATGTAATTTCTGCCATATTTAGCTAAAATTAGACATTTGTAACAACTTACACTTGAAGCTTCTATCACTCCAGGTGAAGTTTCAGGACTGTTTTATTTGCAATGTAAGCCACTGTTGCAAGATGTTGCATTATAAAGCCTGTGTGTCCTGGGTGTATGTGGCAGCAAAATCGTGACCTGACATCATGCAAGGCATCTTAACTTCTCATTGCTTTCATTCTGTGGAGTGAGGCAAGAAAGAATTGTCAGTAATAATTTCCTAAGTGATTTTTAAAAACCCGTGACTCCTTCCCTTATTAGTTTTAATAAACTCACTGCTCCCTAAGCTTGCTTGGAAAATTATTACCTATCAGCAAGACAGAAGACAAACATATGAGCTATTGACAGCAGCGGAGAGTAAGCCCCTCATGATGGCTATTAAGAGACAAGCATTACCTTTTTTCCACAGCCTACCTGAAATTAAGTTCTTTTTGAACATCGATGCTCTGCTGAGCCCTGGGAGTTCACATCAGACAATCTCTGTGTGTCCGTATGCAGGTGGTTTGCAAGGGTGTAATTTGGCTGCATCTCTGCACAGATGTAATCCTGTCAGGACCCTGCTTCTGCTCCTGTGCCTATTGGAAGCATTGCATCCGTACACCACCCTCTCACTGAAGTATCTCCCCTTGCTGAGAGCATCAGGAGCACCAGGAGCAGGGCCTGGCCCTGGGGATGATGAAGGTTTTGTGATTAGCAATCTACTGAGCTTTCTCATTAACCAGGTCCATGTGACGCAGCATTTCCACATCCCTATATAAAAATCCTGATAGAAAAGGATATGAAAACTTTCCCCTCTGTCCTAGCTCTGCTAGTTTGTGAAGATGAGAAATGCCACAGGCAGGACTGGTAACATCAAAGCCCCGTGTATAGTCTCTACTGCCTGTTTTCAGCCAGGACACTGTGTTTTCCCCTGGCACTTCTGCAGACACATCTAAGAGGGCGGCACAAGGGCAGAGATGGGCAGGAACAGTCATACCCTTCTGGGCAATACATGGAACAGCCCAATGGAAGGCACAATAATCCCATGCCAGGAAAGGGGAGAGCAGTGGGACATGGTGCCAGAGGTGCTGGTGAGCAGAGGGTGCCTGTGCAGAGGGATGCCTCGCTCAAGCTTGTGGCTTGGTATCATCAGGCCTGCTCCAGAGTGGGAAGTATGAAAGGCATCTTATACACCAGAAGTATTCATAATAAATAGCAGGTTTGTCCAAAATGAAATGCAAGGAAATGCTACAATCCAGTGGCTTGCTTCAGTGGATGTGGCCAGCCAGGAAGTCGCAGGCTGGCGTGCAGACATGTCCCCACACCACCACTGGAGATCCTGAGCAGGTGTTGGTGCTGTCTTCATACTGTCTCATGGCTATTACCATGCAGCTGAAGTTTAACATGACACAAATGATTCCCAGCATTTTATGAAATGTAACTTTTTCTAACCTTGGTAAAAAATATAGTCATAATGCAGACATCCCAAGGTTTGCAGAGAAAGGAAGGGGAAAGGAATAATTCAGATTTTAGGAGCTGATAGGCTAAATTTACAGTTGTGTGTCGTCAAGCTGCTACTGATGCTTGAGTTTCCAATTGCTGGTAATAGACTGGGGAAAAAAAGATAATGTGTTTGATCGATTGGCATGGACAAATTTCATTTAGGAGATCAATAACAGTTTATACTTGACAGAGCGGAGGGACCACATTTATTTTTCCCTTTGATTGAATAAATGTTTTCAATGAAACTGCAAATGTAAAGCAATCCTAACCATTTCTTAACTTGAGGCACAGCTTTCTGCTCCAGTGTTATTGCAAGCAATGTGTATTTAAAACTAATATACAGCGCAATGGATAGCCAGAGGCTGGAGCTGCTGAATGAAACTAATGTGCAGTTTATTAAAACAGAAGACATGGAAAGTGCACAGGCTAGTTTTCCTGACTCCCAGCGATGTGAAATACCAGAAAGAGACATCACTTGGGCATGTTTTTCAAGGTTGGGTAGAAAAGGGAAGATTTCTTTGGTGAGATTTTTTCTGTTTTCTGTATCAAGCATAATTTCTTCAAGCCTCTGAGAAGATACGTAGGAGGGTAAACATGCAAGAGAAAACAGCTATGTCTCCACTAACATATGTTGCCTCTTCTCCCAAGCAGCCACCACATCTCCACATTCTCCTGCAGCAGCATGAGACGCCAAGGGTCTGGGCCAGGGACTGCCCAGGGTGGGTTGCAGCTCCAGCTTCTCCCTTTGGCATGGTCTTTACTGCCCATGTGAACTTGTAGGTGTGCACTGCTGGCTAGGAACACACAGCACAGCCCTGCTCAACCACAGAAGCAGCTCAGGTACCTGCAGCCCTTGCATGGGCTTCTCCCATTAACGGCGGCCACTTTGGGAGGTGTGGTGACATCCCACCTTGTCCGACATACCCATCACCAGCTGGGCACCGCCTCAGAAACATCTGCCTCTTCTGCCCAGTTGGCAGAGAGTGCTTCAGCATCTTTAAAATCCTCAAAAATTCCCCCTTGGAGCAGACCCACTCAGGCAGAGAGGGCAGAGCCAGTGTGTGGCTGGTCCCAGCCCCTTGGCAGGCCCTTGAGGGGGAGTCATCCATCCCTGTCCACTGCACCTTCCCCCCTTGCTGGGGCTGGGGGCACAGGACACAGCCTCAGGAGGGTCATCTGGGTATTACTGGAGGACTGCTGGCTTACCATGGACCTAGAGGTTTGCTGTGGGTCTCTGAGGTTTAACTTCTGCAAGAGAAGCTTTTAATTCACTGTAAGGAGCATGACAGCCACAGCAACAGGTGAGCAGGTGCTTCTCTTGATGTGCATGCCTGCAGACACTCAAGGTGAGCATGTATGCTCTGCAGACCCTGCCAGTGGCTATACATCAGAATTGTTCCTGCTGGGCCTGTTTCACTCAGCGACATATGGTGGTCTTGCAGAAGTGTTCCTGAGCAGGGAATCATTAAATAACGCACTTCGTGATCACAATAATTAACACTGATTTTAGCTTTGCTATTCAAGGGAGTTCTCATCTCCCTCCCTGTAGGTTTGGGTAGGCTGAAGGAAGACTTGCAGTAATTGGCTTTTTTTGACCAACGTAAGACCTGGAGCAGAACACTGGCTTAGCATGCAGACCCTGCTGACTGAGCACCAAAGCTATACAGGGCTTCCAGGTGCAGCTGCTTTTGCAGAGGAAGCTAGTTCTGTATGATGTTTTTTCCTGTTAATGCAGAATTTTTGCCCCTTTTTGTTGTTGTGTTTTATGAACTCTCTTAGAGAGGCTTAAAATCAAATTTGGCTGGTAGCAGATAGTAATTAAGTTCCAGATGACGCAGATAATAACTTTCCCTTGCAATATGGAGCAAATGCCAATAATAAATGCAGCTAGTTTCTAGCTCCAGATGCATCAGATTGTTTCGTTAGCTGACTTGCTCATCAAGGCGAGAGAGATGAAATAGCGAGAAGCCTGTTTCAGAAAGGGATCTGTGTCCCGATGACTATTTTAGGCATGAAGCTTGGAATTGTTTAAAATGCATATTGTCTGTGTACATTTCAATAAGGCAAATGCCAAGTATGAATGCCGTAGGGCTCCTTGTATGTCAGATGATTAAGTCTTCAAGACTTGCAGCCATAGGGTCATTATCGATGGTACTTCCAGGTCATTGTGTGCACAGCAAAGTTAGAGGCAATGGTTGACCTTTTGACAGCACTGCAGGGTAACAGAGCTTCGGAAGACATAAATAATCATTTCTAATTTGTTTCTGTGAGGGGTATTTATTTAAAAATGCAAATATATTATAACATATGTGACTTAAGGATATTCAGATGGGAAAGCAGAATGCATTTTCTCCTATACTTTTTCCCCAGTGAATTTCCAAATGAAATGCTTAATGGGGGAAAAGGGAAGAGATGGAATAAATAGTAATAATGATGATGAAGATCACTTACCTTTTTCTTTTTATGGTTGTCTAGTATCTTTTTGTCAATGACATGCTCTATGCAAAGAGTCTTCTCATGGATGAATTAAGTTTGTGATATTAACAGAAAACATGCAGTAAACTGCTTGTCAGCTTTGTTTCATTTCATGCCTGATGTCTAGCACAAAGATAATGCATATATGACCTTATTTTATACATACTATACTGCAGCACACACACAGTCAGGAAGCTTTCAAGAACCTTCTTTCTTTCGTCTTCAATAAACTGTAAAACCAGACCTTTTAAAATCCTGCCTATTGCACTTTGTGGTGACCTGACTTAAATACAGAAGCCATTGGTTGACTTTATTTTTATCCTTGCAGGAAGAATAGTTGTTTATAAAACTCAACAAGCATAAAACAATATGCTTCAGTATTATAAATAGCATTTGAAAAGGTTTTGAGATTATACACTGTTGCCTGAAATACTACAGGGCAAAAATCTTCATCTTTATTCAGGTATATGAGGAGTTTTGATCAGGAAAGGACAGACAGAGTTTCAGGATGTGGCCAGTAATAACTTAATAAGTCAGCAATGATATGATCCGATGGTGTTCAGCTTCCTTTCAACACATAATCAGTAAGCACTGAATTGTTAGAACTTGTATAATTACAGCATTGCCATGCAGGGGCTGCACATTCTGTAATAATATAATTTCCTGTATTTTTAGTGGCAGGGGCTTTCATCAGAAGCAAGCTATCAAGCTGCAGCTCATCAAACTAGCTATGATGTTAATGCATATTTTGTATGTCTGACTAGTCATTTAAAGGAATGTTTATAGTCCTTAATGCACAAAGCAGGTAAAATAGAAAGTATAGCTATTTATGCAAACATTTATATAGATATTTAGAAACTGATCCTGAAGTTGCAAGAACTAAATGCACATACAAGCATGAAGGGATTGGATGAATTAATGTCACAAAATAACAGGGCGGTCACAAGCAAAACAATCCCGTCAGCACAGCAGCTGTGTGTAACCATCAATGTGCAGCTGTAACATGTCACCCTCAAACTCAGCTGAAGGATTTGCATCCTCATAGCTGCATAAATGGAATATTTTGCTGCAATTTGGACAGGGCCAGGGTTTCACTGAACGAAGACAACATGTACAGCAGGCATCATGGTTTAAACACAGGTGGCAGCTCAGGTCCATGCAGCTGCTCACTCATTTACCCCACCCAGTGGGATGGGGGACAGAATTGGAAGGGTAAAATCATGAAAACTTATGGGTTGAGATAAAGGCAGTTTAATGGGACAGAAAAGGAAGAAAGTAGTAATAATGATAAAAGAATTAAAATATACAAACCAAGTGAAGCACTGTGCTCACAAACATCTCACCACTTGCCGAGTGATGCCCAGCCAGTTCCCCATGCCAGCTCTCTCTCCTGCCTTCCCCCCCAGTTTATGTATTGAGGATGATGCCATATGTATTGGAATATTCCTTGGGCCAGTTTGGATCAGCTGTCCTGACTGTGTCCCCTCCTGGCTCCTTGTGCCCCCCAACCTCCTCGCTGATAAGGCATGAGAAAGCTCTTGACCTAGTTTTAACACCATTTACCGCCAAGTAAAAACATCAGAGTCTTATCAATATTACTGATAATCAGCATACTAATTACAGCATTGTACCAGCCACTGAGAAGAAAATTAACTCTATCACAGATTAAACCAGGACAGTAGGACTCTCTGCTGGATCTCTTGCTCTTGCAGAAGATGTGGCTTCCCTCCAGGTTTGTAAAGAATAGACTGCTGAAGAAGTTTGGGAAGGGGAGCTCTGTCTCATACACCACATACCAATGGGCTGGCTGTAGTTGTATAAGATCATTTTATGCAGCAGATGGTGTGCTATTTCAGTATGTGTATTCTTATTTCTGGTCCATTTTCCTCTGTGGCTCTTGGTGATATTTTTACATATTCATCAGAGCAGTCAGAGCTCACTGTTTCTGACACTTGTCTTACGTTGTGAGCATGTGTCACTGTTGTGTTGTATTGCATACGCGCTGATGAGCAGGAGAGGAGGGAGAGTGGTTTCTCCTGCAACGTCTTTTCAGTCGCATGAGGTCATGTCCAAGAAAGCGTGCTGCCAAGAGGGAGCAGGCTGCGCGGCTCTGCCAGCCTCTGCAGGAATGTTCCAGTTCAGACTTTAGTGGTATTGTACCAGGAGTGCTAGGCACAGCAAGACACTGCGCACGCAGCAGACTTATGAATACGAATACACCTTGCCAGCATGCCATCATGGCCATCTCTGTTCAAGAGTATCTTCCACTCCTTTGAAGCAAATGCAGTACCAGCAGTGTGTATTGCATGAAGATGACCAGGCACAGGAGAAGGTGAGACCAAACTGGAGCTCTGCTCCAGGTCACCATCTGCTGCTGCTCTAGAAAACTTGCTAGTGGGGAGCAGCTGCAGCAGGAAGAGCTATCCCACCAAAAGACCCACAGGCCTTGACTCTGAACCTTGAGAAAAAGAGATGTTTTGCTGAAAAAACAAGTGTGTTGTGGCTGTTCATGGATGCATTTAGTAACAGTGCCACAGCCATGCTCCTGCTTGGCTCCTGGCAAGGTGTCATGGTTTAAGTCCAGCCAGTAACTCAGAACCATGCAGCCGTTTGCTCACTCACCCCCTTTTCCTCCCCTTGCTCCCTGAGGGATGGGGAGGAGAATCAAAAGAATGTAACTCCCACAGGCTGAGATAAGAACAGTCCAGTAACTAAGGTATAACACAAAATCACTGCTGCTACCACCAAGGTACCAGGTCCCGCAGACCTTGGGAGGGTTTTGGGAACCCTTGGGAACACATGGGAACCCAGGATGGGCTGGAAGCAACTTCTCTTCCCCACCAGGAGCAGTCCAGGTACCCTCATGTGTCCAAAGAAAGTGGTGTGCAGTGGTTCTGCAGGTCCTGCAAATAGCAGCTTAGTTGTTAAACATGAAGAGTTTCTGGAAGTCTGGAACAATCCCTCCTGCACAAAGGACTTTAGATGGCTCTGCAGTCTAATGCACCAAGGACATCACATCCATGGGTGAGGCAGATGGGGAGCAACCATCCTAGGGATAGCATGCAAGTGCTTAGGATGACCCAGGACAACTTTGTCATCATGTTGTTTAACCTGGTAGTTAGTGATTTGTGAAATGAGAGGTTCACAGCCATGAGCGTACATGGACAGTGTAAGAGTGAAGGTTCCCCAGCCCTGAGGAGGCACATACAGGCACGTGTTTGTTCATGCTTACCACTGGTTTGAGAGCGCTACACCTTAGCTCTGCCCTTCTAAAGTTAGAAGAAACATAGATTAAGTCTGTTTCTTTGTTCAGCCCTGGAAAGTGCTTGACATCCTTCTGGCCATGTGACTCGATGTGAAAGGAAGAGCCAGGACGGCAGAAACAGTGCATGTTGACCACTGAGGGGACACCAGTTGCTTGCCAGTCAAGCTGGAAAAGGTGAAGGCTGCGATGAAGTTGCCTGTTTCAATGACCAGGAAAGGTCTCTTCTAATGTGATATCTCTTCTTCCAGTGTGGTGGCAGCTGTGTCCCTCAGCACCCCACACTAGCACAGAGCGATGACAAGGGGGACAGCAGATAGAAGTGAGGTGCTGCTGTTCCAAGAAGAAGCTGACATGCTATCAAAAAGGAGCATCTGCCATTTTGTGGACACTTAGGAAATTGCTGTGACATTTGGGTGACATTTTACTTTGTGCTCTGACCAGTTGCCTCTTACCTGGTAGTGTCAAACAGTGAGTCTGCTGCCAAGTCATTAGGAGGGGGTCTAGAGAGGAGACAATTCCCTCTGGGGAGGACACACATGGGGTGGTACATGCCCCGCACCTGCAGGGCTCATCAGGCAGCTGGGGTGCAGGTTCATGCTTCATTCACACTGCCTTCGAAGCATGACTCCAGACGCAAAAAGGCCAGAAGCACCAGTACTGGCTGAGATGATGACCCAGTGCCAGCAGCTTTGCCTGCCTGCACGTACCCAGCACATCCCCAAGGAGCATCACTTTCCTTTCTGGAGGGCTGTGGCAGGGGCACGTGTGGCTGGCGGGAGGGCTGAGCCTCATCTTGGCTGAGCAGATGGCCTAGGGAAGAGACGTTAATTAAGAGCAGGGATCTGCTGCATGCAGGAGTCTGCTATTTGTGCTCATGAGGAAGATTTGCAGAACGGCAAAAGCTGGAGGGGCCTTCCTTGCCTGCCAAATAGCAGCGAAAGCAGACTTGAAGGCATGAAGCCTGGATCTTGGCTCTTTCCAAATACAAGTTATTCTCCACAAGAAAAATGTCGCTGTGGCTGAGCAGCTCCTTCCCCGAGCCCACTGCTTGCCATGTCCATGCAAAAATGGTGGAGAAGACACCAGGAGTCATGAGCTGAGATTTGGGGCTCCCCACACCTGGGAGCACCCTTGGGCCTAACCCCCATGCTGGGAGCTGGTGTGGTCACATCCTGCACCCCAGCGCATGGGATTCCCAGGACCCATTGAGCGCATGAAGAGTGCTTCAACAAGTAGTAGATAAACAGTGACAGCCAAGGTACATGTAGAGGAGGAGGCCTTGCTTTCACTGGGAAATGATTGAGGCCGAAGGTAGCACTGCCAAGCATGTACTGCTATCCACATCCCTCCTGCATTCTCTTTCTACGCAATCACTAACCGATGTCACAAACCTTTTGACAGTCTGGCAAACACAGTGGGAATCTTTACATCCCATTCCCTTTCCACCATGAAGTCTAAACCCAGCACTCCCCACACCCTGAGCCAGGGCTATCCCTCATTCCCCTAAACCTACCTCCTTCCAGCACCTCCCAACAACCCTGCCAGAACCAGTAGAAACCTTATTGAATAGTTTTGGATTTTTTTTTCTCCTGAATTTAGAACCAGTCTGATATCCTTCATGGTCTAAAAAGGAGGTTTAATCACTTGCTTAATTGCACAAGAAAAATCTTGCATTTTGTTAGTGTTATGAATTAGCAGAAATCTAAAAATAGGGTTGTCTACACATTGCTTGAAAATTGTTTACAGCAAATAATGAACAAAGCAAAGCATATTGCCAGAGGCCTGGTTGTTGAAACACTGTATCACATTAGTAATTAAAATACAAGTCAGTTTTTTCCAGCACTTGTAGCCTGTGGGTATCCAATGTACTCCACTTGATTGAATCAGGTAGTGGCAGCACAGGCATTTTTTATTTTGTGCTGGAAGGGATAACAAAAATGTAAAGCTGTTTTCTGCTACTTCATTTGAAAAAATATTATTTTGGAATGAAAGCGTAGCAGCTGCATCAGCCAGGCAGGAATAATAAGAGGTACACACTTTACCTCTGCACTAGGATTGAAGCACGGGTCTGCATCCTCAGCATCTCTCCAGCACGGCAGCATAGGCAGCCATTTCCATGGCCATGGGATGCAGCAGTCCTTGTTCTGGGGAAGTCCATTAATTTGAAGAGGAGAGCCATTTATCCTTACCAGGGGTTTCCCCCCCTTATTTCCTTTTAGGGATGAGTCAGTGAATGGCCAAGAACAAGCACAGTTCTGTCTTTGATTAGTCACAGGGTCCTGCGAAAAAGTTAATAGGATATCAAGGAGCCCTAAAATGTAACTGTACTTCGTGTGCACACCCTGGTAGGAATTGTGGCTGGTGAGTAAGTACAATTAAAGGAAACCTGAAAACCTCACCTACCCCTCACCAAGGTCAGCTACAATCAGAGCTGTTCAGTTCTTCCTGCAGAAAGCACGGAGTCTACAGACCTGTCACCCAGTGCTGACAAGGGGACATGATCCAAACCAGCGCAGGAATAAGATACCGCATACTTGAAATCCCAGTATATTTGAGAGACACACAAATGTGTAAATAAAGACATGGTCAAAACATAGCATGATTTGTGATGATGACAAAATCATCACGAGGCATCCAAGTCATTTGCAAACCCCACTGATGCCACCAGTAGATACTCCTGCTGCTGCCCCAGCAAATGCAAGCGGGGTGTGCAAAGCTGCTTTCCAGTGTGTGCCCAGAGAGAGTTTCTCAACTGCCCTCCGAAGTACCCGTGCGACTTGAGATCCTGCCTGTATCTTTAAACATGACTTGCCACCATTGACATTATTTGACTTGCTCCAGGTCTCAGTATCCAACTGAGCCACAGGGACTGCAGAGGAGTTGTGTAGCCTCAGCTCTCAGCACAGGCTGAGCATGAGCAGTGGGACCAAGGTGCCTATCTGTAGGAAATGACTGCCTTCCTGCTTTGAAGGGTTTAATTTTTGGCCCATTCCCAAAGGCCAGATGTCTTTTTGTTCCTGTTTAAAAAAAATAATTTTTTTATCTATTTCCAAGATAATGAAGGAAACAAATACTCTTCAGACTTGAAACAAGCAAACAAAACCCAGAGTGTTCTATGTGTGAAGAAGCAGCAATAGCAGAATCTTTGTGATATTTGAAGGCTGGTAGATGGAGGACAGAGCAGGTTTGGATTAGCCACTGTGTTACAGCCCAGAAAAAGCTGAGCTCCAGCACTGAGCTTCAGCAGCTTCCAGCAGTGTGCTCTGCGCAGCAGCTGGAAAACAGCCCAGGGCTTTTCCCCCATGGAAATGTTCAATTGTGGCAATGGAGGCATGGACTCCAGTTGTGGTGCAACTGAAATCATTTATTGAGCAAACTTACAGGCTTTTTATAGACCCCTGCCTAGCAGTTAGTAATCATTAGTATCGGTTAGTTTCTTTTTGGTATTTTTCACCACATCATACGCTTTTCCCAGCC
>WYDI02027261.1:0-58517 GCA_009867235.2 Psittacus erithacus | reverse complement strand
TGCAGCTGATGAGAGTCAGGATGTTCGTGCTCTCGTTCAGGTCTGCTGGTGCAGCTTCTTGTGCAGCATTCTCCACATTCAGTTTTGGTTGGTGTTTTTTTTAACCCTCCATTAAAAGGAAGAAACAGGATTATTGTACTTAGAAATATCTCTGCAGCCAGTGTTCCATCTGAGATGCAGCTCAGCCTGGGGAAGGTAAAGGCCACAAGGTACCTCGACTGCATGAAAGGCAGCAGCATTCCAGCACTGTCCCAGAGCCTCTGGTTTTGAGCTGTTTTCCTGCAATAAAACCACAGAATTACCGTGGCAATCAGACACCTCTCAACCCCCAAAATGTGCCACTTTGTCAAAACTCTGGTTACCTTTTCAAAACCTTTTTGTCAGACTTATCTGTACTAAGTAAGGAGATCTTCGAGGGTCTCCTGATAGACACAAGGTATTTGCTGCAATACTTCCCTTTATTTCAGTATTCTGAACTACTAGCAGTATTTTAATATTGCTTATTTAATTGTTTAACTATCAATATTTATCATTATAGAATACAAAATATATATAGCATGGGTGGTGTATCAACTCAGCATCAGTGGAGCAACCTCAAGTTATGGAATTTCCTGACTTTTAAATGCTCTATCTTGCAACATTAACATTGTACTAACAGTGGGGGGTTTTGCATTTAATCTTATAAAGGCCAGGGGGGAAATAAGCTATTTCCCTGCTGCCCATATTTGAAATCCATGCTTAAGTGCACACTGGGTCAACCCCTAACCAGATGCAAGTACACAACCAAGTTATTGAATTTCTTGATGATGAATAGAGATCAGAAAATGCACCTGTCTGGCTGCAGAGAGATTTGCATAAAAATGAAGATTATGTACACCTGCGTATTTAAAAAATTGAGGAACAGAATCAAGTGTGTGTATGTGTGCAAAATCACAACACTAGCTTTCAGATACAGCACTGCAGAGCTGTTTCAAACCCAAGCCTCCCCTTCATGGGAGAACAGTAAGAGAAGCCGGCAGCCCAGCCCTCATTACCTGATTTGATTTCCTGGCACAGAAACCTACTGGAAAGTTGCAACAGCTCTCATCTGTCAGTTTGTTCAAGATTAGGCTAGTAAGTGTGCTAATTGCTGCTTGTCTTCTGCATTGCATCCAAAAGGCTCCAGCAACAGGAGAGCTGAAGAGCAGGATGCCCAGAGCAGATGTCCCAGAACAACACTGCATCCCAGGAGCTCATGCATCACCTTGTTTTCAGCTCCCCAACACCTGGGTCCAAGCTCTGTGTGTTCAGGTGCTGGGTTGCCACTACAGGTCATGAAGCAACAGCCCAATCATGGGGACCCCTTCCAAGTTCTCTTCCACACACAGGCACCCATCTTTTTTTATGTGTCTGTGTGAGAGGTACAAATAGAGGGAGAGAGGAACGGGGTGCAGTGCTGTTAAAATCAGACTCCACACACACTGTGTGCTGCCTATACTCACCAGTGCCTCCAGGTGCTGGTCCTTGTGCATTTCTGGGCACTGGGCCCTGGAGCACCTGAGGCTGGACAAAGAGCAGCATAGGAGAGTATAGACAACAATCATGCAGTTATGAAAGTCTGCCCTTCTCTTGGGCCATCCTTATCTGGGAGGCTCTAATTGCAGGCGCTAAATACCAGATGCCAATCACCTGATGCCCTGCACTAAGCACACATCCCAGCAGCTGTCAAACAGGCAGTTTGCTTTCTGTGTTCTTGTCTTGTGTCTTTGTAGTCCAGTTTTCAGCAGAGAGGAAGGCATCTTTCAGCCACTGGCCAGACATAAGACAGCTCCATCCACACCTGTGCAGCAATGCTGGGTACCTTGACGTGAGCCATCTACCCCAGGGACGACAGCTGGTGAGTCACAGAGGGCCACCATTACCCCACTACAACACCTCTCTATGAAGATCCACAGCAGAGTTTTTGTCTTGCAGCAGACTGTAGCTTTTGTTGCAGGGACAGGATTGCCTTGGAGAAACACCTGACCCTTCTCAACGGAGGCTTGTTCATACTGCCAGGGATGTTGCTGTTAATTATCTCTGTGTAAGAAACTCATGTATTTGCAATCTGACTGGTGTGGCTTTAGCTACCAGTCCAGGTGTCTTAGCCTGATGAGGGAAAGAAAATGTTTACTTTTAGAGATGCTGAATTCATATCTGAGCTCCCTGATGCTTGCCAAAGGATTCTGAATTTCATAAACCCTCCAGCCCTCTGAGGTGAGGTTTCCAGCCCAGCCCTGCATCCCCTCCACTCTTTTCCCAGCATCTCTGCTGAGCACCAGCAGAGCTGGGTGAAGCTTTCCAGGATGCTCCAGTGCCCAGGAGGCTGCTGTGAACCCCTGGAACCTCTGGTTGTGCTGCTGCCTTTGCAAGTGGTGACCAGATGTAAGAAGCTCTTTCTTGAGTTCTCCTTTCCTTGGTAATATTGCTTGGCTTGAAATTTTGTTCTACCCAAAAGGGAAATGTTTCCAAGTTTATTTCTCATCGTTTTATATTCCCTTTAATTTAGAAAAACACATATAAATAGCAGAAGGTATATTTCATGTGTACACAACTGCTTCATTATTGTGCATGAAATTAAAATAACATATTGATGATAATTTTAGCCTGCTTCATTGTTAGCAAACAAGGTGAGCACTGCTAGATCTGTTGATCCTCAGCCCTGTGCAGACACAGGGACAAGGGACTGTGTCTGGGGCTGGGCTCCCCCTGCTTTTCTGTGATGAAGGCTGGGAAATGCCTCTCTGGAGCCCGTTGCTCCCTCTGCATTCTCTGTGACTGGGAAGGATGGCAAGGGGACCTGGGGCTGGAGCCTTGGAGCTGAGGGGATGCACACACTGCAGTTGCTACTGCTTCATGGGGCCCTGGAAGGCTCTGCCTTAATGGCATGATTGAGCCCATAAAAGAATTACAATTAATTAAGCATTATTTTTAAATTAAGAGAAATCTCTTCTGCATCAGGGCAGCCTCATACCATGGCAACCAGGCCTTTCTCATCACTCAACCCTGCAGTATTGCTTCCTGGGAATGAATATAGTGGGCTGCATAGAAAAGAGATTCCTGGCTGCTGGTGGCGTGGTCCCACGGGCCACCCTGTGTCACACTGCCTTCAGTCTCCACCTCTGCTGCAAGGGTGTGCAGCAGGCGTCTCCCTGGGGATGCATCAGCCCATGATCCTTGGGCCATGGGGCTGCCTGTGGCTCCCTGTGCATCCTGGCCCTCCATGCTGGAAGGGATTGGTTCCTTTGTTCTTGTCCGGAGCCTTCAGCTGCCATAAGGAGGATGAGAATTTTAGGGCTTCTGTGGCAGGCAGCTTGTATGGGAGAGAAAGTACATATTGTAAAGGGACCTTACAAAATAGTAGGCTAGCAAATACCAGTGATAACTATTTTAATTCATCTCCTCTGACATGAATAAGAACTTTCTTTTACAACTGAATATAAATAGAAGTTGGACATAGCATTACTATATGAATAAATGAATTAATCAATCAATGACAAAAGCATACTATGTAATCAAAAGATTTTTCATGTTAAGATTAATTTAGTGTAATACACACCTAAATATTACATAAGCCCCCTTGACATTGAATTATAAGACTCGGGGGTGGGAAGGAGGCGGGCTGCATGGCTCTGGAAGGTGGAACAGAGCAAGGAAGCAGTTCACCAGCCTGGCAGCCAATGGCATGGGAAATGCTGGCGGCTCCTGCTGTCTGGGCAGTGGTGCTCCTTGGGGGGCCACCAGGCCAAGCTGGCAGACCTGGCTCCTCCAGCCACCCAGGTGTGCTGTGGGCAGCTCCAGTCATTGCAGGGTGCACCCAGTGTGCTGTCCTGGGGATGATTTCCCATGGAAATAGAAACTATTCCTTAAGGGTACACTTTTTTTATGTGTTCCATGTGGACTGAAGGGAAAAACTATATGCGCATTTATGCTGTAAACAGGAGCCACAGATTTCGGACTTTGCCCTTGCATACCCGTGAGAAGCTGAATATTCCTACAGCATCAAGCACTTCTCCTCCCTGGGAAGCGGTGGCGGCTCAAACCCCTCTCTCCTTCCAGAGCTGGTGTGTAAGGATTCGCCTGCACAAGTTAATTAATCTAATGAGGCAACTTCTTTAGATATGTTATGTGTTCTGTATGCTTTCTCCCAGCAAATGATCACACATCCTAAAAATATAATCTTCATTCTTCACTTGAAGTTATGCTTGGAAGTTGAGGTTAGACAAATCCAGTCTTGAAAGAAAATGTAATTTCCTAGCAGCGAGCATAATTAAACATATGGAGCCGTTACCAGGGAAGGTAGCACACCCCCGTGGCTTAGTCATTAAAACCAAATTACATATCTATCCCACAGATCTTCTTTAACTCAGTTTGATAGTGAAGGCTGATAGTGGTCAGTGTGACCATGTGCCCTATTGTCCCCAGTTTGGGCTGGCATGAAAGCTGAGGTTTGTCCTTGGCAATGCTCCACAGGGATGCACTCCTGTGGGGCACCAAGCTCAACTCTCCTGTGCCTACATTTATTTGCCTATAGAACATAGAGCAGATAAAGGACTTTGTAAGCCATTGGGATTACACCATTACCCATCTGAGAAGTACGGAAATAAATGGCCTGCTCCTATTTGTCCTGTAAAACTAGAAAAGCCACTTATCCTCAGAGATGGGCTTTACAAAACGTACCCATTGCTGTGCAGGGCTCTGCTGTGCTGACCAGACTTAGGTATTTGTGATCCTCTGTGTGCTTGAAGCCCACCACCATCAAGCCCACCAGGCTCCAGCGTGGTCTCAGGCTGGCTCTGCCCAAGGCTGGAGCACGTCTGCTGAAGCCCATCCATGCACACCTCACAGTGAGCCGCCAGCTCTCAACACTGATCTCTGGCATGCGTGCCTGGGAACATGTGGGCAATTTAAGTAAAGTTGAGGGGCTGGGGAGTATTAAAAGGTGATGGGGGGTTTATTTGTTCCGTGCTGGTAAGATGATACCATCAGGGGAAGAACCTTTTGATTTTGCATTTATGTTGGATATTGATTTCCTTTAAAACAGTGACATGAGCTATTGCTAATACCTGTCTAGTTAATACATAATGGCAAATCTGCTCTTACAGCCAAGGAAGCATTATAATATATGTAGGGAAACATACTTCTGTACATCTAATACTTTATTTTCTTTATTTCTAATCCCAATTTGCATAGATTTCAACTGAAAAAAGATGAGATAAGGCTCAAATACACTATCCCAAGAGTCTCTTGCGGGCTAGACTGAGGCTGGACTTACTCTGCTGGTGTTGTAGGACATGGAGGAACATTTTACTTTCCAGTATCTCAGAGGGACTGCCACAGCTTAACTTTTTTTGCAACACAGAATTAACTGCAGCAAAATCCTCCCCCTAAAACTGAAAAGGAAGCCAATATTTTCATGTCGTCAAAAGCCATTGAGGGAAAGCACCACACAAATGAAAGCATCCTTCATAGAGAGGGACATATGTGAGGCTCAGGTGTGCAAGATGCTCTGATTTGAAAACAGAGGAGGCTCATTCCCAGTGATTCCCAGGAGCTGCAGCAGGGCTTACAGTTCCCAGCCTGAGTGCCTTCCTGCCATGCTGCAGCATAAGCAATGTCAGTGTGGGAGAAGGGCATAAGGATGATGGCCAAGGCAGGGGATGGGAATTGTATGGGTGCACCTCTCGCAGACCACTTGGCTGGGTTGAGACATGAAATAACTTTCCACGCAGCATCTCCTTCAAGTGGGATTCATGGTTCTGGATGAAACAGAAACTCTGCTTTCATTTTTCTTGCTGGTGAGTTTGCCAAGACCCGTTTTGATTAACATGAAATTCCCTTTTCCATTTGCAACTTGTTTCTGCTAAATTTTTCAAACTTTTTACAAAGTGAGGCATTTTGGATAGAGACAGGTAGAGACAATGGGTGTGGGGAGTGAACTGAAATTTAAAGGTTTGATTATGGGAGAGAAGGAATATGTGGTTAATACCATGGAAAGATGAAATCAGAGCAGCCAGGAGGGGGAGGAAGTGTTCTTTACTTGGGGACGGAGACAGAGAAGGACTTAAAAGCAGAGCCCTTTGAAGCAGCACTGGAACTTGCTATGGGCCCAGCCTGTGCTCCTGGGGGGTCTGGGTCGGAGATATTGAAAGATACTAGTTATTTAGCTTAAATAAGGAAGTTTTAAATAGATTGAGTCTATTGAGGGATGGGATGAGCTGCTCTGCTCAGGGCCTGGGCTTGGCTTGGTGAGGGCACGAAGCAGCTTATCAGTTCCATGTGGCCATCACCATCTCTGACTGATCAAAAAAAATGGACTTCCCTCTGGTCCCACATTTACCTTCTGAAGTCCTGTTTCAGCTGCTACAGATTTGTCAGTCACTGCTAAAGCCCTTGTTTCTGAGCACAGGGTACTGCCGGAGGTTTCGGGACCATGCTGACAGGCAGTTCCCACTGCAACAATCCAAATCCTGTGTACAGTCCTGGGACTTCAGGGAGACTCCGAGAGTCCTAGGCAGTAGTTTCAGATGTGGACAGTCAAATCTGGAGACACTAAAACAAGCAATCCTGGTGCAAAGGGATGGGGCAGAGAACTGGGAGGCTGCAGGCATTTGCTGGGACTGCTGCACCTCCATGCTGGTCTGTACATCATGCTGGGGTCTTCTGTCTGTGCAAGGAGCAGCAGCAGTGCTGAGCAGGATAGCTAGGCAAGGCTGCACATCCTGTATAAGTATATATGAACTACAAGTCCAAGAATGAAGGTGCTGTGTCTCAGAGGGGTCTGGTCCTTGCAGTGGAACAAAGAGGGTGCCGAAGCTAACACTGGCTTTGACCTGCTAACTTTAGAAAGAGCTCTGGAGTAAAACACCTCACACTAAAGTACCTGTGAAGTGTTGCCTCCTCCTCGGGCTGGGACAAGGCAGGTTTGGTTCAGAGGGAGAGCTAGGGGCAGCTCCCTGTCCCCATTCTTGCAAAGACATCCATGCTGGCAGCTCATGCAGGCAGGATGGAAATTGGGTCTTGGGGAAGGACAGAACCCTCCATTTCCCACTAACCCCAGTGTTCCCACCTCAGTGTTCCCATGCAGTATCTTCTCAGTCACCAACAAATCACAGTGCTGCTATACTCCCGGTGGAAGCACCACCAATTGCCCATCAGGCAGACGTGCCCTTGGGGTGAGTGTGCAAAGGGCACAGCTGACACTGGCAGGAATTGCTCCTCCGGCTGCATTGCAAAAGCAGGTCTCAGTCCTTGTGCTTCCAAATGCTGGGCTGCAGGTGCAAAGCAGGTAGCAGGAAATGCATGGCTTTGCTTTGCACCTGCAGAAGAAATGAGCCTTAATTTTTTGCAAATTTACCCCATAATGAGAAACATATGTTCTAGAACATGATTTTCTACAAACCAAGCATTTGCTGCATAGTTTATGGTTAAGTCTGAATGTAGTCACAGCTGTCATGGGGATTATGGATTCCTTGATTTTTATAATTAAAAAGAGAGAGAGGGAAAGAGGGTGGAAATGAAGCCGGAGCCCAGAGCCTGGTGCTGTGGGCACTGCCCATGATGCACAGCGGGCGGCTTCGCTGCGGGAGGGAGAAATTCCTCTGTTGGAAATTCACTGAAATACTTCCTATAGCAGTAGGTTATGCAGGGAGCACTGTCTGCCTGATTCGGCGGTTAATTAAATAAAAGATATTCCAAATAAAAAAAAATAGATTCTGGGTTTGGGCTCTTGGGAAATCATTACTGACTAGTGACCTCTCTTAACCTGGATAAGGTTCATGCAGGAGATGTCAAAGCATGAAGCATAGGAAATATCCGTGAGCATGTACAATTACAGGTTTATTAAAGGGAAACAAGGACCATATGATAAGTGGAAAAGCCTGTCTTATGGGCCCAGTGAGTGGGTGGCTGTTTTCAACAAAAGCCAAACTGGTTTTTGTAGGGGCTGTGCCTCGGAGCTCCAGCCAAGCTGTCCCACTGGGGAGAAGGTGTTGAGCAGCTCTGCAGCTATGTTCTCCTGCCAACACTGGAGATGTTTTACCTGGGCACAGCAGGGATGAAACAGTAGTCAAGAAATATATTGCAAGTCTGACTGGAGAGAGAAAGGGCTACCTGGGTAGAACTGGACCAGCTCAAAGCCAGAAGAGACTGGGGCTTCTCCATCAAGGTAGTGTGGCTACAAGGGCTAGAGGGATGTAGGGTGTCCCCAGCATCATTCCTCTTCCATTTATGCTGGGCATGATCCTCATGCTGTATTCCCTCTTTTCCCCACTGACCATGCGCTTTCTGCCTGTTGTGGTACCACCAGCTTCTGTGGCCATGGGGAACGGGAAGGGCAGTGTGCGGGTGGTGGGTGCCTGGCTGAGGGCTTCCTTCCCTGTCAGCCGCCCGCCTCTCCCTAGCATTCTCCACAATTACAGCTCCATATAATTAATAATGTTTTCATGAAGGGCATTTTCCTTGCATTGGGAAACAACTGCAATCACATTGACTGTATATCAACCAAAATACAAGTCACTTGGGGAATAAAGCAAAGATGTAATTGAGGATCTGCTATTTATCACTCTTCCCAGAATTATCTAATTCACAGCACTAATACTTTTGCCACACATGCTGCTCTCAAGCGCTTGTTTCATTGTCATCAAATTTTTTTTTTTTTTAGGAAATAAACCATCTAACTACTTTTAAAAGTCTCTTTGACTTTCAATCATGAGCTTGTTGCTTATTAGTGAGATGAATTTATAGGTAAGGTGCTAATCTTTTATAATCATCTTTTTATAGGCAGATGCCATCAGGTTTGCATAAGTAGTGACATTAACTGTTATAGCTTTAGGTAGAAATCAGAGTGCAGAAATGTAAATAACCACTGGATTTTTAATAAGTAATTAGTGATGCAAAACCTTAGTTACAATATTTAATTACAAAAAATGGGTATGTTTCAGCACACTCACTCCCAGCTGGAGCACTCTGGTACATCTGATGCATGCAGAGCTGATGGCATTAAGCACTTACTCGGCATTTTGCAAGCTCCTTGTGCGGATCGGGAGCTCTGGCGTGGCTGGGTCTACACAGATTTGTGCAATTGGATAAGAACCTGAGAGTCAAATCCTAAATCCTATCTCTTCATGGGGATTAGGCTGTTCAACTAATTCACTGAGGTAGGATTTTTAGTTATTCGACTAGTCTTTCAGACTGCGCCCTGAGGGAAATCAGGCAGCATCTCTCCAGCTTGTACACAGCAGCAGCCAGCCCAGACGCCCAGCTCCACTGGCAGGTAAGCGATGCTGTTACTGCTCTGGGAGTCGGGGCTGAGCTGCTCAGGCAAACGGTAGCCATGCCGGTCACAAGTTAAGGGAGTGGAAAGCCTCCACACTTGGATGCCTATAGCCCAATTACAGGGAGATTAGTGAGTTTGTTTTTTCTCACCTTTAAGTAGCACCCCACCTACCCTCCTCTCATCCAGCTAAATGCTGTACTATTTTATGAAATCTCTAGTGTCACTTCAGCAAGACTGCTGATGGACATAGCAAGGAAGGGATGAAATAAAAGAAGTAAACAAATAAAGGACAAAGGGTGAAATGCTGCTTGATTTAAGTTGAACATCCTTGGGAGAAACTCCCGTCCAGTTCAGCGCTGCTGAACTGGAGGCCATTGCTAGCTGGCCAGTAAGAGGCCAACACTGCAGGATCTGTCCTCAGATTTGCAAAAGGAGTTTCCCTTCAATCCTCACCTCACTGCAGCCTTGAGGGAGCTTCAGTAATTAGGGCCATGAGTGTGTTTTGATTATAACCCCTGCCATGGGAACTCTCTGCCCAGGCTGGAGGTAGGATTCGGGTCTTGGACACAATAGGAAATTTTAGCCTTTCCCCTGTGGCAATTTGTTCTGGCTGGTATGCACTGTGCAGGCTGTTTGCTGCTCTTCTTTTTCCTGCAGGAGTCAAGTGTGGTCCTGGGGTGTCCTACAGCAGAAAAAGTGGGATACATGCCCTGCCGTGCAGAGGGAAAAGCCCATACTGCCCCCACCATTGCCTGTGAACAAACTGTGTGCCTGGGGCTGGACAATCTCGGACTTCTGCACAGCTGAGCTCACCCCTCGCCCAGCTGGGCTGAGCTGCGGGGTCCTGCTGGGCACATGAGCTAGCTGGCAAGTGGAGAGACAGAAAGGGAGCTAACCTGGCTGCTCTGCCATGGGGACATGGCTCAGGCATCCTCTCTATCCCTCACTGCCCAGAGTGGGACTATGCATAGGTGAGTGGAAACCAGCCTGGGTAAAGTCCCACAGGCTGCACTGCCCCCTCCAGAATGCTGAGAGGCAGCCAGTCCTGAAGCAGTGGCTTAGCAGTGGGTGGCTGCACCCCTCCAAACCGAACTGATTTCAGGTCGGTTCTGGTGAGCTCCCCTTTGGGTCAGCTGTGATCCGGACAAAGGGCTGGCCAGAGAGGCCAGGGTCTGGTTTGAAGTGCATTTCTATACTCTCCCCTGCAGGCAGCAGCATCAGTTCCCCCAGTAACTCATCAGAGGGAGGGAATGGGAGTGTACTGTTGCTGTCTCTGGCTCCATTTACTACCGAGGACTTTTATTTTTTGACTGGATGAAAGAAAAGGGTATTATGACCATGTTGTATAAAGTGGGAATAAGAAGTGTAGCAAGCATAAAATAACTCAAAACAACAGGCGTCTTTCATATGGCCAGTGTAGCCAACAGAGGAGCAGCCATGCGGCTGTGGAGCCATAAATAACACTGGGAGGGAGGAGAAACTCAGCAGTGACAGCAAGAGGAAAAATACATGCTTTCAGACGTTGCCTGGCAAAGAGGGGCACCAGCTCTGTGCTCCACTAATGATAATTAGGATTTTGTTGAGTTTGTAACACACCAGTCCCCATTCCTGAAACTTTGAAAGTAGTTGCTGGGAGTTGAACAGTTCTCTGACGCTCATTAATACCCGATCAAAGGCCAGATATTAGCTGTGCAAATACAAGCAAAACTCTTTTGCATAAGAAACATCTTTTAAAAGTTGCAAACCTCCCCAGAACCAGCGGTTGGGAGGCATTCATTGCGTCATACGCATTAATTCAGTTGGCACATTACAATGTTAAACTAAATGACATTATTACAAAGCTGTGCTAAGAAGTGTTGACAGGTCCATATGGTAATTTTACAATGTATAATGAACACCCAGACTCCTTTCTTGCAGAAATTTATAGTTCAAATCTATACCCAGGATATCCAGTTTTATTTCCAGAAACTTAAATTGACTTATTACGATGTAGTGAATGTATAAATTAGTTCCAGTAGTTAAACTGAAGCATTTCCCTACAGACTCAATTAGATTCATTAATCTACTGTGTAGACCTGTAAACGGTCCATTGTTCTTTTCCCCCCCAAAATGTCAAAAACTATTTCTCTAACTATAAAAAATTTCCTACAAAATCTGTTTTAAATGGGAAGAATTATTTAATATTAGGAACCCAGATCCACAAATTATTTCAGCGCCCTTGTTCTTCTTCAAAAGAAAAATAGGGTTCAGCTCTTGCCGGATAATTTAGTGGGACGGAGGCTGAATTCACTCTTCTATTAAGCTTAAGAGCTACTGGCATAAAACAGATCACTTTTTGCCCTCATTCAGGAGAATAAATTGTCTGGAAAGGGGATCCTTGCATGCTTTTGTAACTTACAATACATGTTGCTCTAAACATTTGTGTACAACCAAACGCTACCGAGGGCTGGCTGCAGACTCAGGCACAGCACCCTCAGAGACCCATGCCGGGATTACAGAGGATCCACAGGTAGATGCAGACACCTTCCAGGTCCCACAGGGACCAAGCCAGGGAAGGGGGGTGGGGGGTGGGGGCGCAAAACCCCTGCTCTGTGTGGGATCACAACCCATGTTTGCAGGTCAGAGATGGTTTTTAAAATACCTTTTCCTCAGAACAAAATCCACATTATTCACATCTATCTGCATGGTTCCACCATGATTTGTAGTTTCTTCTTTTCTGTTTCTGCTGCTTTACAGAAGGGACACAAACCCAAGATCCAGGTGACCACCAACATGCCTTTTATTGATATGGCATCATAGCACCAGTTAAACTCTGCAGCAACAATTACAGGGTACCGCTCCCAAAAGTGAGGGATCAAAACAAATGCACAGTCCTGACTAAGACAGCGGGTGAGCTCTGAGGCTGGAGAACTGCTGGGAGCACCTCTGCATCCTAGCCTCTGCGTTGGCACGATCCACCACTGCAGAATGAAGTTACAACTAGTTTCAAGCTCACCTCCTGAAAAGGTGGCTGTGTCAGTATCCTGGATTTGGAAGGAAGGAAGGAAGAATAGGGAAGGAAAGCAGTAGCTTTTGCATCTTCAGACTTACTGGTTTAGTGATGCCACTCCATGTTCTTATTGCCAGACATCTGGTGCCTCATTCCACACATTTTTCACATAGGGAGCCCATTTACCTTGAAGGGAAGTGCTGCAGGGAAGCGCAGGGCTGGAGATGCACCAGCAGCAGACGTGGCACACGGGGTGCTGCTGGTGAACAGGGGTGGTGTGCATTTGCACTTGTTGTTTGCCAAAGACGCTGAAACACAAGAGTCTGGACTATTATTATCTTCATATTCACTGAAAATATCCAAAGATAAAAAAGTTGTTTCAAAATATTCCTTCCAGCAGAAAATTCAATCCTCTCATCCCATAGGATGAAAATTAGCTGGTTTGAAAAATGCTATATTTTATGCAGAAATAGGAGGGGGCGGAATGCACAGCCTGGGGTGCCGGGATGTAGCCAGGCAATGCCATACCTTTTGCCAGCGCTTCCTTCAAATGTGGAAACAAAAATAAAAATACAATGTATTTTCACAACAACTGGCCACTTGCACAGCTAGAAATAGTTACTGTGGAGCAGGAGTGTGACCTGGTTCTGGGAAAACCCAGTTGTTAGACATGGATTCCTAGAAGACCTCATGAACAGTAGTTTTGAGACATTCAGAACAATGTCCTCAGTTCTTGAGGCCTTTGGTCCTACACTGCTTCCCATGTTCAGCTTTAGTCCTGAAAACTATTAACTATAGGGAAAACTAAAAATCTAAATCAGAACTCAAGCTAGAAACAAGCACAAGATATCTAACGTGGAGAGCACTGAAGTTTCCTTTTAAATTGAGGAATATTCAGAAAAAAAGACAAAGAAGAAATTCCTGGCACCTGGTGCCAATCCTGCTTTGGATCTCAGGATGCTTCTCATCCTTGGCCACATGAACAGGAGCCACAGTGAGTCCACTCCTGCTCCCCGTCCCCTGGTTGGGAGCAGGAACATTCATCCCAGATCAGCACAATCCCTGTGGTACCAGGTCACAGCAATTGCTGTGACTTTCCCGTTGTGTCAACTTCATCAGAGAAATGATTCACCCTCAAAGACTGGAACTGCAAAACCTGGCTGTGATGGAGGGGAGTAAGTTGCATTTCCTTCCCTCTCATGAATTAGCAATGAAATTCCCTGGTCCTGATTCTCAGATTTTCACTGCTGGGAATGTACAAAGCAGGAGGACCACTGTGTGATTCTTCAGGTACGAGGTTGAGTTTGCAGCATTTGTAGTCATAAAACTTTGGCTCTGACTTCTACTCTGAGCAAATTTTATATGGGAGTGACTGAGAAAGAATAAATATGAAAGGTTAAAATGTCATTTGCCATCCCTTGCAAGCATGACCCTGATCCTACATCCCTGCTCTGACTCCAGTGCAGGTGTTGCTTGCAGATAGATTGCAAGTTTGAGGGTTGAATTGTGCTCTATTTTTAAAAAATGTGTAGCAGACACTGTGCTTTTACCAGCTTTGTAATACCTTAGTATTTCTTCTCCAGCGCCCCTGGCTACATTACAAATAACTACCACGAGCAAAGAGAATAGCCTGCTGCGAGCTATGTGAGACCATTTAATAGCAAATATATTCCCAGGGCATCCTAAAATCAAGGTGCAAGAGAGGAGGTAGTCAGGTAGGTATTAGCATTTTTCTGCTGGGGGAGATTTCCACCCTGCCTTGCTGCATCCTCCAGCTCAGGAGATCCTCTCCCACTTCCTGTCTCCTAAGTTGGCTTTTCCTCCCTCACCCCCCTGGAGAAATGGCATTTTAAAAACACCTTTGCTCTGCTCAGAGGGCAACTCTGCCCTGCTCATCCCTAATGTAAATGACCTTGAGAGGCTCATGGAAAGGGTGTAAATCCCAGCTGGGAGTTGGAGTCCTGCCAGCAGGTAGTCAATAGGCAGTGTGAGAAAGCAGTGTCATTTAGCTGATTGTGCCACTACCACTGATGCTATTGCTGCCGTAACTTGCATTTTTGCCTTGTCACCAGCCAGTCAGGAATTTGTTGTTGCCTGTTTGCAAAAAGCATGCATCTTCTCCATTGCAGAATAATTCCCCTCCACTTATTTGACTTTAAAAGTTTACTGTGTAAACCAAGAAGCGGCCATACGTTCACGAGAGAGACATTAGAGGCTAAATTTGATCTCTCTGCTTCAGCTGGATCTACAAAACAAGAAATTTAACACTTTTTGTAGCAAAATGAGAGTATAGACTTAATTGCAGAGGCAAGGTGCCAGAGGGCACAAAGCAGCGCTGCATTACCAATGGGGAGGGTTGGATTTCACTCTGAGCAAACTTAGGAAAATCTGTATGTGGAGCTGTTGGAAGGAAGCAGGATGCTCACTGGAGTTTGGATGTGGCGAGGGTGTGCTTGGAGAAGATGAAGGCTGCATGGCTGAGCCTGAGGGCTGCTGGTGGAGGACATCAGTGCCTAGCGGGGGTGGTGAGGCATGAACCTTGCCTGCAATTAAACCCTGTGAGTCAGTATTTCCAGCACTGGCATTGTCAACAGTGCCGTCCTGCAGAGCGAGGCAGAAAATACCAGCTTTGTCTGGCACAGGAGTCATCTGCGTCTTGCATGAGGACGGTGCCTCTTGCAGAAAGCAGCATTCTGTGGGGACGTGGTGGCCCTAGCCCCTGTCCAGCCTCCAGCAGCCCTGGCCGTGCTCCCTGGGGTACCAGCATGGCTAGTGCATGACTTGAGCTCTTCTGAGCTGCAGGGGTCTTGCAAGAGCCTGTTTTCAAGTTGTCCCATTTGCTGGGATCTGACTAGATTGTCATTGTCCCTGGGTTCACGGGTCCCCATCAGCCACAGCCACACATCCAGGCAGCAGCAAAGTGACCCAGGATCCTGCCTAGACTGCGGTGCTCAGCACTGCTCTGGCCATGCTTTGGCACCAGCACCAATGGAGCCATCCATGCTCGGCACCTCAGGGTGTATGCCAAGACTCCCACCTGTGCTGCCTCTGACAACATGGACCCACCATGAGTACACAGAGCAGTGCAGGTTTTGGGGTGTTTTGTGGCCAGACGCTGCCCATCCCCAAATCCTTGTCCAGCGGTTGGCATAGCTGGTCACCATAGGAGCAGTGGCAATTGTGCTGGATGAGGAACACAACATATCAGTGTTTGTTCCTCTCTAACTAGAATTATTTTCAGTGGAAAGAACTTGAGCACTGCCAGCGCAGCTCTGAGTCATTCCCCGGTATTTCTGCTGACTGGTGCCGAAAGAAAGTGAACATTCATGAAGCGGAGCTGCGCTGCTTGGGGAGTCCGCTTAAACACCACAATAGGAAGATTGTGGAGGAAGAATTCAAAGCGAATAATCTGGAAAATATTTAAGATAAATGTGAACAGAGTGGTGGGGGTTTTTGCTTGTTTGTATTTTCCCCTGGGAGAACTCAGATTAGAGCAAGAGCAGCTACCGAACTGCTGGAAGGGGCCGTGGCAGCCTGGGGTGCCATGTGTTTCTGAGGTGCAGAAGTCTTGGGCAAAGCCTACCTGGGACAAGGCCAGGGGCAAGGAACCAAGTTGTTGTCTGCCAATGGTTGGAAAGAAAGAATGATGAAAAATATACATATATAAATACACAAATACGCATGTGTATTTGAGGGGCTATAACTGTTGTGTAGATGCACCCTCTGTAATTTTTGTATTTAAACAAGTTTAACCTCTGTGGGAGCACATGGCTGGGCAGCAACCCCATGGCCATCACCACGTCTGTCCTAGGGGTGGCCAGGACAGCTTTGCCATTCTGCTGTGGCCCCAGCTGCAAAAGCTACCCAGAGGGGAGCTGGAACTGCAGTGGCTCAGTGAGTCGCACAGCACAGGGCACAGGAGAGGAGCAGCAGCACACACGTGCCACTTCTGAACAAAAACTCATCCGGAGTACAGACTACTGCTAAGTGTCACAGCCCAGCTCACTTTGTTGACCCACATTTTCATGAGATGCAAGTGGTTGTCTCGCAGGTTGCACTGAAGCCTTTGGGGTGTGTGCGGGGAGTGTTTACAAACCTTCCCGCACTGTTTCACTGCTTGCTGTCCCTTCCTGTGGCCCAGCAAGCAGGGCAGGGATCACTGCAGAGACCAGCTGTGCTGGGAGTCAGGGCTGGTCTCTCTGGCTGTGTTTTGGGTAAAGGGGCTGTGGGTGAGGCTGGATACTGCAGGAACAGTAGTGCTGGAGATCCTATAGCCAAGCCCATGTGAATACACATCCCTGCTGCTCTGCCCACTGTGTTGCCCTCATGGCCAGACCTAGGGTATATGAGCAGGACTTGGGGACCACCTGCATTTGCCTTTGGCCCTGCCCAAGAAGATGTGTCTGAAAGCTCACCCGCTGCCCGTGGGACACAAGGACACCTCCAACACCTCTGCTTGCATGGCAGAACTGTGGGGCACCTTGCTGCCAGGGGAACCAGGGACAGTTTGTGTCTAATGTTTGTCTATGGGAAGAAAACACTGCTGGGAGCTCACGCACCGGAGGCACTCATAACCTTGTCCTGAGATTGCTGTGTGAGGACTAATCTTCTAGTTGAACACAGACACCCAAAGCCAGTGTACACCCTCAGATGTCTCCCACGTGCCTGCTTGCAGGAGACCATGGTGACACGGTCCAGGCTGACCCCTCTTCCAGAAAGAAAAGAGGCAGCGATCTCCATTCCCAGCACCTGCTGTGGGGAAGTTTGGAGAACCTCCAGGCACACCCCTAAGAACTGCAGCTGCCCTGCTGGTTTTTAAAAATAGGCTGAGCTGGCTGGGTCCTGACGTCAAAGATAGGGCTTTATCAATGTCACCTTTATGTTAGCAAACAGATTAAATGCTTCTAATATCTCCCATAATGGCATTCTGTATGGTCGAGATCACATTTGCGATAGTATATTTGATACAGTTGTAAACCTTGAAAGAATAAGGGCTGCCTAAGAGAATAGCTTTTTCTAGCTTAAACACATTACAGTTGCGAGTGTAAATCACTTGTCAGTTGATGGCAAATGTAACAGTGTTATAATCGGAGGAAAAAAGAAATAAAGTGCAGATAATCTTTTTCGCCATTTTCCTGGCAGCGTCAGCGGTGGGAGACTGACAGCCCTTCACTTGAGTGGCAGGTGTCCTTTGAAGCGCCTGTGAATCACTATCTGTGCAGACTGTTGAAATGCATATTTCCATCCTTATCGTAAAGGAATGGATGGGCAAGATAGGTGCTGTTAACATTGCAAATAGCTCCAGAATTATTCATTGTCAGCTCTGGGCAAAGAATAGAGGGAAAGTTTTATTATTCACCGCGCACAATAGCCGGATGCTTAATGATTCCCCGGTACCTTGGCAGGATTGTCTGCCGACTTCAGGCACTCGCGGTGGGTGACACAGGTCTGGCCAAGTGTTAGAGCAAGATCATGCGTCCCGGGCCCATTTTAATTTCTAATACATTAATCTTTCCCTCACAGATGCACAATGAATATTCCGCAGCCCCTTGTTTGTCAGGAGCTGTCTGCCTTTCATCTATTCAGGTGGTTTCATTGACTCTGAAAGCGCTCTTAAAAGGCCTGATCAGTCAATGACAACTGTGGCACAATAGCAGGGGCCACCGCTCCCCCCGCGCCCCCCGCACCCCGGTACCTGATAGACATGGCTGACACCCGCTCTCCAGGGACACCCGGGCAGCGGGCGCCTTCCCCAGAGACGTGCTGGGCGTTATCACACTGGGAGGACTGTGCAGACGGATGTATCGCACCTTCCCAGCAGCTGAACCTGACCCCGCGCCACCACACTCACACCATGGGTCCTGCGCTGAATTAAAATGGATTAAGTTGGCTTAGTGCTGTTTTACAAGCAAGCTGCATGCACTGCACCATTCAGTTTTAATTTTAATCCTTTGTCTTGGCTTGCTAATTATGATTGTTTTAAGTTCATTATCCCGATGCGTACATTGTTATTGGCTGGATCTGTGCGCTTGTAAGCTGTGTCCTCACTTTTGCAGGTAGTGACCCTTGAATTGTCAAATGAGCCCGCGCCAGCGCCAAGCAGCACACTCTGTGATCTACGATTCACTCCTCAGCTCTCGATTCTTTTGCCTCTAATTAATTAAGTAGCAACCCCTCAACAGCAACGGGGACAAGCACTGCAGAAACACCAGGGCTGGGGCAGGATGGGATAGCTGGAACCCCCCAGAGCAGCTGTGGGCTGCTTTTGCTCTGACACTGCAGCTCTCCCTTGCGTTTGCATTCCCATGTCCTCTCTGACACAAAGCTCAGCCCTGGGCAGTGCTGGAGACCGAGGTCTGGTGCTTGCTGCTGCATGTCCTACCAAGGTACTGCTGCCCTAGTCCCTCCGGCTTCAGAGGAAAGCTGGAGACAGCCTAAACTAGGCAGACCCATGGAGAACTCATTTGCAGGACACATCAGCCATCCACTGGACTGGGGACACTCTCCTCAGCTTTCACAGGATCCATTTGCTCAAAACCCTATGCAACAAAAAGTGACCTGATTACCTCGGGGTTTTAGGCTATAATCTTCAATTCCTATATGTGAAATTGGACAGGAGGGATTAGCTGTGAACACACTGGGCTGGAGAAAACAGGAGCTGACACTGCTTGGAACAATGTGCCCAATGAAATGATGCAGGTGGCTTCCAGAGACCAGGTCCCAAAACCTACCCCTGCCCTCAGGCATGCAGGCATGCAGACATGTGCATGCATGCAGATGTGCAGGTATGCAGGCATGGAGCTGTGCCGACTGTGGACAGTGGGGCTGTGGTGCAGGAGGGTGTCCCTGAAGCGCTGCCAGCACTGTCAGAGCCAGGTGCTGCCGGAATCGTGGGCAGAAAGTTGATGCTGTGAGTTTCCCCCCCACAGCTGCACAGACCTGGAGGCTCAGTGGCCCCAAGAGTGCCTTTGCCTCTCAGGATTGGAGTAGTCACAAGCACAGAGCATGTCAGAGACCCACAGAGAGGAATGCCACATGCTGGGTGGTGGAGATACAGCTGTAATATTACAAAGGATGCTCCAAAAATGCTGAGCATCACCTCACCCCTCGTGTCTGCCTGGGGCTGCACGAAGGCATTGGTGCCCAAAGTGGGGCTGGACATCCCACGAGCCATGGACCATCTGGCTCAGAGATGGGGGAGCTGCAAATTATGCCAGACAAAAATTAACCTGTCTGGGTAAGCATCCCTGCTGGGTGTGCGGCAGGGGCCTGTGGCATCACAGATGGAGAAACATCTTCAAAAGTGGAGTGAAGCCACATGCAAACCTGCTTATGCTTAGTGATGCAGCTGCAAAGCTGTCCGTGCATGATGGGATGCCTGGGACCGTAGGAGAGCTGGGGCTGGACCCCTCCAGTGAGAAGGGAGCTGGGTGCTGCTTCTTCCTGAGTGCCTGTGTTTTGCTGGGTTTAAATGTAGTTTTCTCCCTCTCATAAGCACAGCATGAACTGGGGCTGCTGGGACCTGTGCAGCTCTGGAGATGCTGCCCTTCTGTCCTGGCTGAGCTGCCCCCTTTTCCTCAAGGGTTGGGAGACCCCCATCCCTGATCCACAAACCCCAAATCACCCATGATGCCTCATGCAGGGTTTCATTTTAATAAGACTTCACTGGCAGTTTGTTTTGTAGTGTTGCACTGTGATTAACCAGGCACAGGCACACAGGGTTTGAAAAAACTCCTCTGTTGAACATTGCACCGAGGCTGGCCTGTGCTCTCAATAAAAGCTCATTAAGAAAAGATTATGAACATATAACAATACATTTTAAGTGCGCTGCAATGATCCATAAAATTGGTGTGGCTAATTAGCAGATCAAATCTCTGTGAGGACTGGATCACTTTAATATCCTTGGGTAGTTGAATTCTGTAGGTATTTTACTATCCACACATGTTTAGTAAAATTAAATAACAGTATAAATGTTCAGTGGGATTAAAACAACAGTAAAATGAAACCAAACAAAATGAATTTATTTTGTTAATAGAATAACAGAGAATCCCAATGTTGATATAACATTACACAAAATCTAAAGCAAACAGAGTCTGAATCCCAGTCTCATTTCACATGTAATTAACCTTTCTCAATCAAGCTAAGCATCCCTTATACCTCCTCCACAACGGCTGTGCACCCACATCTCTTCCTTCACGGGGATGAAAGGCAGGCATCAGTTTGCAGGGCTGTTTCTTCCTCGCAGCATGGCTGGGCCAATGCTGGTGCTGGTGCCAATGTTGGTGCCAGGGATCACCGGTCCAGCACCAAGGTGGGAGCTTTGGCTGGGCAGCCAGTGGGTCCCTGTCCAGGGGTTCTGCCCAGAGCAGCAGTGGGATGGGGTGATGGGTACCCCCCGCTGTCCCTTCCATTGCATAGGGGGTGCTGGAGACTCCCTGTATCCTGGAAAGCCTCCAGCACAAGGCTAGGTAAGAAAATGTTGGGAATGGCTGGGGCATCTGGGAAGTCCCTGAAGAGTTTATGTCCCCTGGTGGATCCACTTCCCTTTGGGGAATATAATTTTTCCCCCTTTTTATGGTCCTTCAAATAAGCATCCAGACAAAGATGCTCCTGCAGGAGGGTTTGAATGTGCATTTTTTTGTGTAATTCATTATTAAAACAATCTGCCTAGAGTGAGACATCAAAAAGAACCAGGGCTGATTCTTTTTTCACTTTAGTTTGTTTGATTAAACAAAAAAAACACCAAAAAAATATTTTAGGGTCAATCAAAAACCAGAGAACACCTTGGCTTTCCTTCTGTACAAGATTTAAATGCTAAAAAATATTTCCTTCATTCTGTTTTCAAGGGTTTCTACCTCTCAACTGACCAATTAAATTGCACTTTGGCAGCTCTAGCGAGATAATGAATCTTGAAACCGGCAATCATGGTATTTTTTATATCAATACCCATTGTTTCTGAATAACAATTCTGTATTATAGATCCCAATTATAATTTCACTGAATAAAGAAAATAAATCCAGGGATAAGTGCATACAATCTGCACTTACAGAATAAGACCTGGGGCATGGAGAAGGTAACTAATTATTCACTAGATCCAGGCTGAAGAATGGGAACAGGAGCAAAGCCCATCCCTCCATCCTGTGCCTTGGCTGAAAGCCTCATTTGGCCCAGGGTGCCGGCCCAGAAGGGAGATGCCAGAGCGGGGAGTGGTGCTCTGCCACCCAAGTGTCCTGAGCAATCCCTGGGGGGTGACAGCCTCCTGGGCAGAGGCCCCTCCAGGCACCATACCAAGCTGACACCCTCTCCAGAGCCGCACCGCCCTTCTTGCATCAATAGCACTTGGAGACAAAACCATGTCCTGTGCTTCCATCCCACTGGAACCTGAACCGCTCAGGTCCTTGTGTGTTTTGCAAAAAGCTGCCCACTTTGTATTTGCATAGCTGACTGGTTTTGCAGTACTGACATGAAAAGTCATGCTAATAAACAGTTCTATTTATTTAAGTAGTTTTTATTCCTGTCTCCTCACCACCAGCAGCCTTCTGTTTGTGCTGCTGTTTATCAAGAAACACCATGTGAAAGTTAATAATAACATAATTATGGTCCTGAGGGAACTGGCGGATAAAGTGGCTAAGCCATTATCCATCATATCCAGGAAGTCGTGGCAGTATGGTGAAGTTCCTAGTGACAGGAAAAGGGGAAACATAACACCCTTTATCGAAAAAGGAAAATAGGAAGACCAAGGGAACTACAGGCCAGTCAGTCTGACCTCAGTGCTGGGCAAGATGACGGAATGGATCCTCCTGGAAACTATGCTAAGACATAGTGAACCTGTCGGAACAAGTCTAGAGGAGGCCATAAAGCTGCTCTGAGGGCTGGAACACCTCTCTATAGGCTGAGAGACCTGCTTTTGTTCAGCCTGGAGAAGAAAAGACTCCAGCAGACCTTGGAGCAGCTTCCAGTGTCTAAAGATGCTGACAAGAAAGCTGGAGAGGGGCTTTTTATAAGGGCAGATAGGGACAGGACAAGGGTGAATGGCTTTAAACTGACAGCGGGGAGATTTAGATAAGATATGGGGAAGAACTCTTCCCTGTGAGGGTGGTGAGGCACTGACACAGGTTGCCCAGAGAAGCTGCGGCTGCTCCATCCCTGGCAGTGTTCAAGGCCAGCTGGACAGAGCTTTGAGCAACCTGGTCTCATGGAAGGTGTCCCTGCCTGTGGCAGAGGGATTGGAACTGAATGAGCTTTAAGAACCTTTCCATCCCAAACCATTCTGTGGCTCTATGACAATTTAGAGCAATAATTACATTTTTATTCAATAGCTATGGGAAAACACTGAGTTGAATAATGAGATAAAAATGAGTATCTCAGTCCTAACAGGACATTAATCAACATATTAACTGTGTAGGCAAACTGATTTGAGGTTGTTATGGCTTAATTTGTCTCAAAATCATTATTTTTTATGTATTGCATAATGTACTTCAAAATATGTGTTAAGAGTGATTATAGGTAAGCACTGCAGTTGCACAGAATAGATGCTACGCTTTATTCTGCTGTGAGTTATAACTTTTTTATTGTACCCAGTGCAAAGTCTGTGCTGCTAACTCCCTGGCATTTGGGAGTCAGGCTGGGATAAAGCTGAAATCTTCTACTTTATATCTTATCCTCCACAGAGTATTTTTTTCTTAGCATCCCTGTTTCTGAAGCCTTTAAATTAGCATATTTTACTTCTCTGGGCAGCATCCCATTGGCTATGAAGCCTTTCGCCCCTCTTGGCTTTCCCTGTGAGTTTTCTTGGCTGATGGTCAGGATGACTGATGTGGTGGTACAATATCAGAACCAGTAAGCCCTCGGCAATTTCGTACTTAGCAATGCTAATGTCAGATGCCAGACAAACTGGATGTCGGACAAAGAGCAGCAGGATCTCAGCATTGTGTGGGGTGCAGAGCTGGTGGAGTGTCCACATTTCAGGAGACAATGATCCAGGAGATGCAAAACAGCTGGTGGGACACAAGACAGGCAAAGCAGGGCCCTAACAGGTAGTTTGTGAGATTTCATAAAGGAAATAAAAACTGAATTAAACGCCTCCCCTCTGGAAAGCTGTTCTTAATACTGAGCACCCGGAGTCTTACTTAAAAGTGCTGCAAAACACATATGATGTCCTCAGCCATGAGGATTTTTCCCCTGGTGTTTTATTTCCCCCATTCGTGGTGGATGTTTGATGTTTCCATCTGACCTGGTAACCATCACTCAGAGGTGCGAGTCTTGTGCAGACACCACATACCAGAATCAGGCCACCCCAAGGTGACAGTTTCCCTGGCACTTCTTGAATTCTCAGTGCTTAGTTTAAGGTTTACAGATCTGTCAGGATTTTTCCTCAGGAGGACTGGAATTGCTGCCAGAAGCTTCCAGGCACACCCTGGGGAGAGGGGAGACCCCATGCCCTGAGCAGATGCCCCCGTGATCAGTGGCCACATCTCCATGTGTCCCTGAGGATGGTGGGACTTCTGGGTGGGAGCATCGCCAAGCCAAGCTGAGCTGAGGAAAGGAGACTGAAACTGTTCCTAAGCTCAGATCAAATTTGGGAAGTGCTTGGAAATGGAACATGGTACATTTTAAATCAAGCTTCTGAAACGTAAGAACTTTGAGCCAGGATTCCTCTGTGATGGTCAGGAAGAAAAACCACACACCCTGGCATCAAGACACCACCTTCTATTTTTGGCTGAGCAAAATTATTCAGGTTGGTGCAAATAGCATTTAAGGACAGGGAGAGACCCAGCTTCTCCTCTGCTTTGCAATAAAAACCCTGTGTCACAATTTCTACTTCTATGGGAGCAAAATCAGTTTCTCCGGTGGTCCCAGAAAAACCCCTGGAGCAGAAATCCTATGACAGCCAGGCCCCCAGCGAAGGTGCCAGCACCGTGCTCAGAGCACAGCATGCTGCTTCAGAGCCATGTTCCGGCAGCAAAGCCTGAGATGGCTAGGCTAAAGCTTGTCCTGAACCTATTTTCTCCTTCCTCTTTCCTTTTTTTCCTCTTTTCCCCTTTTTTTCTTTCTCCCTTTTCCCTTTTTTCCCTTTCCCCTCTTTTCCTTCCTTTCCATTTTCACTTTCCTTTCCCTTTCCTTATTTTTTCTTTTTATCTTTTTCTTTGTTTTTCTTTTTTTGCTGGAAGTGAAATCAGGTTGCTATAAATAAGATGTGCTACTGCAGGCCAGGACAGATGTGAATGTTTCAATGACAGCTGAGAGTTAGCACTCAGTTTTGCGAAGTTCCAGTGCGGAAGAGAGCCCAACCCCTCTCTGGCCCAGGGAGGGAAGCGGGGCAGGGAACATCAGGCTGCTGTTGGAACTGTTTGCTCCTGCAGGAAGAAAGAACGTGACTTTCAGGGAGCTCTGCCAGAAGCTCAGCCAAGGGCCTGTTTTCACAAGGGCTCAAAGGTGAGCCGGACTTCCTAATGAACCCAGCAGGTTCCTGCATCTGCCCCAAGCCCCTGCCACCAGCCTGGCTGCAGCAAGCAGGGAGCTGGGTGCCCATCCCTGGAGCAGTGCTGCTGTGGGATTTTGAGTGTGGTCACAGAGCAGAACCCAGGGGGTACCCAAGTGGTATTCAAAGGGTGTTACAAAGGTGCAGTTTCTCCAGCTCTGGACTAGTTTACTCATTACCCAACACACCCTGTGTTTGGAGGTGCACTGGGGTGCTGTTACCTGGGTGAAGAAGAGCAGAGCCTGAGGGGGACACCCGGGGCTGCAGTGTGTCAGCACTGGCGGCCAACATCCCTCCCCAAGAGCAGTGCCAGCCCCGTGCCAACTCTTCCAGCTCCTGGCTCAGGCAGGGGGCTGAAGGGATGGAGGGTTGCCTGCAGCTTGTTTTCCTTCCTGGCACAGCATGGCAGCTGCAGATCCCTCCTTCCCAATTAACCATCTGAGTCCCATCTGTCCCCATGTGACAGCCCATGCCGCCAGTGTGGGAAACCCACCAGGTGAGACGCTTCATTCAAGCAAAATGCCCTGCCCAGAGCAAACTGAAGCTGCTCCTTCCCCTTCCCAGGCATGGGCTCCCTAGGTCAGGGAGGGAGGCCGTTGGGTGTGATGTGTGACAAATCCAGGCAATGACAGAAACATGTAAATCTCTGGTATTATCAGCCCTCATCTGAATGTCTGTACAAGGTACACAAGTTGAAGGATTAAGTGCTGGAAGAGGTCTCAGAGCCGGGAAGGTGCTGCCGGCTGGCGTGACGCTCTGATTAAGACAGTGACAGAGTGCACAAAGCCCCATTTGGTGGCGTGACATGTCAGATGGATGAAGAATCAGTCTTTGTCTGTGCCAGTTCAGTTTTCTTTCAAAAAGCCTTTTAGATCAGCTGCAGGAAAAACAAGAAGGTAAGTAGCCCATTGATTTAATACAAGCAACATGCAAAGTACATAATAATGAAAATCAAAATCCTTTCATTGCATCAGTAAGGGCAGGGAACAATGTGAATTAATGCAAGCTGCATTTCTCTCAACTTTTACCTCCAAAAGTAGTTTGCATTGTATGGCTAATTCTCCTTCCACCCATGACTAAATTGTGTACTGGGCTTTACTTTTGTTTGACATCAAAAAGTAAATGATAGAAAATTGGATCCAACAATGTGTTCTGATTATTCCTGCACTACAGAGTGTTCTCGTAATGTGACAAACTGTATTTATCCCACTAGGGAGAAAGGGGAGGGATCCCTTCGGATTTATCAGCGTGTGCAGTGCCATTAAGTTAAATAGCCATGTTAGTATTTAACACTGTCAGCTATATTTTTATTACTCTTTTTCATGATTATGAAGATTTTCATTTGTAAAATCTTACCTAAATATAGTTTTGGTATTGGAGATACAAAAGTTATTTTGGGAATGACTACTTTAGTAGCAAAAGCTACTTCATCCTTCAGGTCCTCCTCCTTCCAGCTTACTATTTACCTCCCTGGCATGCAGTTTCTCTGAGGTCTCAGAAATTCCCCTCTTTAGCCATTCTGCATATTCAGGTCTATAAACTGCTGCACAGGAATTCTTACTGATTTCTTTCATAATCTGGTGAACACTTACTTGTGCAGTTGAAACACTACCCTGCAATCCCACATCATCATTAAGCAAGTTTTTACGCATTCAGCTTTAATTACTTTTCAGCACGAACAAGGACGCTGGACTCCTGGCTGCCTTCTCCGTTTCACATCAAGCCACCTCAGGCAAAGGGAAAGCTGGGCACTGCCCAGTCCCAGACGGATGACAGAGCAAGTATCTTCCCTGGCTATTCCGGCCTGGCAAAGCTCTGGGGCGCTCCTGTCAGCTGGGCCCCATGGCAGGAACACCCACAGCACAACCAAAGCCAGCTGCTTGGGCTGTCAAAGCAGCATTACCACGTGCAGTCTGCTTTCCCTGACTCTGGAGGACAGAGCCCTGCCTCAGCCCTTGTGCTGCTGCTCAGCTCTGCTGGAAGGTTCGCGTGTGTAACAGCACCATGGCACTGGTGGAATCGATGCTCCCATAGCTTCTCACCAGTTTCTATATGGCTGTCATGAGGAGTACTCTCCAGAGCAGAGTCCCAGGCAGGTATCAGTAAGCAAATTCCTTTGGATCCAGGGAAAATTCATCGAAAATAATGTTTAACAGGAGAATATTATCAGGAAGGTCATATAATGTCTGTTTATGCCAGTATAAGGCATGGTGCAATTGCCTTAGAAGCCCACTGAAATGGCCCATGTGGGTTTCTGCACATCAAACTGGAGGCACTGGTGCCTGGCACAGACTTCATGTGGTTGGGAAAGCTGCAAATATAAGAGGGTGACCCAAGGATGAGAAGAGAAGCAACTGTGTGATCCTTCTGGAGCCTAGATCTCACTTCAGCCCCAGCTGGAGAGAGGTCTGTGATGGTCCTGAATTGCTGATACAGAAGAAAAGATGATATTTTGACAAATAAAAAATAGCAGCTGAAAGAGCCAATGGCAATTGTCACTGAATTCAGAATAGCAGCTGGGCAATGAAAGAACACAGAAGACATCACACAAAATATTTCTGATGTTCAAAAATATTCGATAGAGTTTGAGAAGGACAGGCATCATATCCTATTACAATGTGTTTAACCTCAAAGTTAGTAAACATTATGTAGCAATTTTACATTGCTTACCTGTTTCTACTCTTAAGCAGAAAAGCATAACGAATAATGCTGAAGGACTTGTTTTCCGGCAGTGTTCACCTACCTATAAAACACGAAAATGTAGAGAGAAAACGTTGTCAATGAGTACTTGTGCAAAATGCTCTTTGACATCTTACTTAAGGGAACTCTTCTGCTTCCTTTTAAACTTAATATTTTCCTTAAAATATAGAACTCTTTTGAATTGACTTGCACATGAAAACCTCAAGACCAAAAGAGCTGAGTTTGACTTGACAGTAAATGTCATGACAAATTAGCTGTTTTCCTAAAACCTTTTTAAAGGAACCTGAAACCTGTAACCATGTGAATTTCTATAGGGTTACAAACAGAAATCGAGTCTAGATGCGCAGCATCTCCTAGGTCTGTGCGGTATGTTACAGGGATGGAGGGTGCGGCTCTCCTTGGTCTGTGGGACGTCTCACAGGGACGGAGGGCTCCCGGCAGGAGCGCTGCCCAGCACAGACGGACCGCTGGTGCCCTGGCCCGGCAGAGCCGTCACCCGCAGCCCCCGGGACGTGCTGCCCTTACGGGCGCATCCCCTCGGGCGGGCCGGCGCCGCTCTGCAGGGCCGCGGGCAGTGGAACCAGGGCCGAAGGGAGCAACATTTCCCAAAGTAGTGAAATCGCTTCCGCTCCGCGGGAAACCCGCACGGAGCCGCGGGAAAGGGCAACGCGAGGGCCACATCTATGGGCGCCATGCCTCTGCGTACCACCCGCCCGGGCAGCCGAGGGCGATGGAGCGGAGCTCTCCCCCGGGCACACCACGCTCCGGCGGCTCAGCCCGAGGCGGGGAGGAAGGGGGGACCGTGGGCCGGGAGGGCCCCGCCGCTCTGCCGAAAGAGGGCAATGTTGCCGTGCAGAACCGGGCAGCGGCCGCGCTGGCTCCCCGCGCTTCGGTGGCGGCCGCCCCGGCCACTGCCACGGCCGGGGGTGGGTCCCTCGGGCGCAGCTCCCTAGCCGTCGGATTTGGCTCGAGATCTCACCAGTGGCGTGCCGCAGCGTCCCGGTGCGGGATATACCCGGCGGGAGCCCCGGCCCCGGAGGCGAAAGGGATGAGCCGAGGAGCGAGTGGGCACCAGGTACGCGGCCTTGCGAATAGCCGTGTGCACTGTGCTGTGCTGCCGGACTGCAGCCCTGCAGCCCTGAGGCAGCCTCCGTGGGAAACGCCCCGATTTCTATGAATGATAAACAGTTTTTACTTCTCTAAGTAACGAGAGGCTTCTTTGGCAGTGCCCAGAGGCAGAACTGGTGGTGCGGGCTGAATGAGGGCTCGTGTAGGGGTTACCCTCTTAGGAAGGCGCCCGAGACTGTCCGTCCCCTGTCCCCAGATGTTGCTATGCACGAAAGGCTTAAGGAGAGCTCACTAGCCCACGAACATCAATAAAAGCCGTAGGGGCGGGGGGGGGGGGGGGAGCTGCGGCTGCTAAGGGTAGCTGCAAGAAAAGCTTTATTGAACATTGACTTAGTTTACCGGGAGCTCTGCTTTTCATTTCTGGAGTCAAAGCTCTCCCACCAGCCATCTCATTTCTGCTGCCTCCCCGACATCTGTCAGTAGCTGTACCAGAAAGAGTCTGTTATTAAAAGAATATTAACTGTATGGCAGGTTTCTGAATTCAAGATTGTATTTTATTTCTCAAATATTCATTAAAAATATAGATTGTATTTTATTGAAAGTGGCCTTTAATGAATAGTATTCTTGTTTGCGTACAAGAAGCAGCTTCCAGTGCAATTCTCTGACAGTAATTGTGGTCTGAATAGAGACTGCACAATAACTGAGTGCAGTTAATGGCTATCCTGTGGATTGAGTGCTCCACTTTTGTCATTATCAGGCTACTTTTTAAAATGCAGAAATTAGTTAGGCCAGCAAAGAGTTAATTATGTTCCTGTGACAGGAAACCCTCAAAGCACATTAATTGTGAAGAATTCTTTGTCTTTAATGCAAAGCAGAAATTCGAAGGACCTTGGCAGATGATATCATAGAAGTAGTTACTCAGAGCATCATTGAAAAGAAAGGAAAAAATAAAAGGAACGAGTGCTTGAGGGAACCCTCCTGGTAAGTAAACTCCTATCATTGCAGCAAGCAGGAATAGTATTCATGTACTCATATAGCAGGCATGTACTCATTTCTGAGTTGCTGAAGGAAAAAATAAGCATCTAGACACAGTCTTTTTGACCTTGCTCATTTTCCAGCCTCACTTTTTCCTGGCATTTTTTCACAGTTTCTAGCTCTCAGGCCTTGCCAAAATCAGGTTAAAAGAAAAACTTCCAAACTTCCAGAACAGGATGCCAAGGCTGTGCCTGCAGTGAGATGCAGAGCAGTGAAGAACACTGAGTGTGCAGACTCCTGGTCTCCAGCCTGAAGAAGTGCCAGCCCGAAGAAGTGCCAGCCCTTGGGCTGAGCTCTCAGCAAGTGTCCCATGCATCTACTTAGCCACTTCCTGGTGCACAGCAGCCGCGCATGTGCACCAGCCTGGGAGGATACTGATGGTGTGTGAGCAGCATCACCTCTGCAGCACAGGCAGCTGCCAGCAGCTTGGCAGGGGCTCGGACACCTCTCACCCCTTCGGTATCTGATGGCAAAAATACCACATTTCCTTGCTGGGGGAGGGAATCTGGGAGAAAAACCACAAAGAAGCTGCCTGAATTGGCTTCACACCAAGAACAAATTAAGTCGTCGTGTCCTGTGTGTTGGTGTTGCCACAAGACCTGCGAGTAATTGTTGATTACTGGGCTGAGGAGGTGCAAAAACTATCAGCACAATCAGAGACTGTGTAATTAACTGCAGCATGTAAAATATAAATTAAATAACACCTCTCTAATGATCAAATGCCACGCTGAGCTGGGTGGGTTAATATGGCAGGTCACATAGCTCCCTGCACAGGGAGCACTGACTGCTGCCATGGCTCAGACAGTGGCTGGGCATCCAGCAGCCTATGGCCCAGCATCAGCGTGGGCTCCAGAAGCACTGGGGCATAAGGGCAAAAGAGAGCAACACCCTCAACTGCCGTGGTGGGGAGACGTGGGGGGCTGGCTTGGGCATCTGGTCAGCTTGATGTTGGGGAGCTGGGAAGCAAGCTGGGCCACTTACCTGTCTGCTGCAAATGCTCTTCCCTAGCTATTTGACAGCTAACCTGGGCCTTTAGTTGTGAACAAAAAGGTTTTATCACAGCCTGTTCTTCCATTTTAAATGCTGTACTAATGCCTTCATTGGAAGAACTGGGCCATGGAAGACCACGGTTACAGAACCATTCAAAACCTGGAAGTTAAACTGCAAAGGCCCTTGTTACACAAACTTAAGGTGGTGATGGCAAGGATCTGGTCATAGACACGGTGTTTTCATTAATGAAGCAGTGAGCTGCAGCAGCACCCAAAAATTCGGTCCTGCCTATTTTAAAATTAAACAAGATCAAATATACAAAAAGCCCGAACCAGTCCTACAAAATAATTCAACCCTAAAAGCAGCTTGGAAAAACACAAAACAAGAGGAAAAGACAATAAAAGCATATCAGGTAGCTTCCATTAAAAATCCCCAAGAACTGGATGTAGAGAAGGGGAGTTGCTGTGCACTGTTGGCTGTTGTGAGAAGCACAGTTGTTGGAAAGCAAGAGCCTAGCACAGCTGATGTGAACATGGGACCCTAGGGAGTAGGAGGACGGAGGAGGGGACATGGTGGGGCACACAGAGCCCGAGCCCCTGTGGCCCCCATCCTGCCTGAGCACCAAGGCACAGCAGAGCCTTGGGCAGCTACACCACAGGGTGTCGGGCAGCCGGTGTGCCAAGCTGCAGAGCACAGAGACAGGCCAGCAGACACTGCCACTTTCTTTCCAACAAATAAAATTTCCTCAATGGCAGCAGGAGTTTGGAGGATTTTACCCTTTTCACTCATTACTTCCTTGGCTTTGACCCGATACTATGAATGTCAATAGCGCCTTGACCCTTGCGGGTTAAGAAAGTACCAGAGATTGGGGGTGAATTCTCAACTGCCTGAAAACTGAGTCATGCTCTGATCAATATAGTCCATTCTTCATTGTCAATAGCATTTATGGAATGATAAGGGAGCTGAAAAAATGGGTAATAATTTAAGACAATATTAGATTGTTACTTTCAATTGTGTGTTAACAGCACTTCTCATTGTAATGGCTCATAGCCAGATTTCATTCCACACGGTTTTTTTTCAGTTGTTGCACAGTTTCTCCCATCTTTTTTGCTGATTTAGCATTACAGTTTAACTAAGTCAGAATCAGGTAAGTAAAGCATCTTGACAAATAGCCCAGGATTTTCCCAGTGTAAATTGTGGCCATTGCAAGTTATGAATAAATCTTCTGCCATTCAAAGCAGGAAAGTTGATAGTAAGCACACTTATAAATACAAGCTCTGTAGAAAGCAACAGATTGAGCACTACTATACTTGAGGTTTACAGGGAAAAAACAGGCTCCAGTGAACATCTGGTTACTTTCTTTTTTCTTCCATTTGGATTTCATTCTCGTCAGTTTTAATGCAAAGTATTAGTGCTGGAATCCTATACCAACAAGTTACTGCTATGTACATTTCTAACAGGATTAGCTTCCTAAAAGAAATACATTACCCTTAAGAGCCAGGCAAAACTCTGGATGCTGCCAGGAGTAGCTGCTGCCATCCCACTGCCCTGGCACATCTTTACAGGCAGTGGTAGCACTGGCGTGTTATTTGCTTATGCTGACAACTGTTGTTGTCTTTGGGCTTTCATCAGGACGGGAAGGGCAGGAAATTTCAACTGTCATTCCTGTTCTCTGTTAGAAGATAAAACACTGTTCCAGAGGAGGATACCAATCATCTTAACGTGTCAGCTTTTGGGCTTCTTTGAAGGTAAATTTATGCACTACCAATTGATCTCTGATGTTATTGAACTTGACAGTGAGTGAAAGAGATGTTGTGAAAGTTCAATGTGGATAGTTCCTGTATGTTAGAATGTGCAGATATACATAAACACGTGAGAATTAGAAGACCTGTGGTGATCATTCACTCAAGACTAATTCCTCTATCACTGAGACAAAGCTAGAAGTGTGTTGCAGTGTGGGATCCCCAGTCTTGCTGACATCCAGCCTTTTTCAGCAAAGCCATGGTATGCATAATTAATTCTAAATGTTTAAGCCCTGTTCAGGTCTGTGTAGAACCCAAAATTCAGCTCAGCTTCATAGAAGGCTTCACAGAGACTTTTGCACCATCATTCATCAAACGTTACTTGTGTTGTCTGATGCCCCTGGACATTTTTCAAGCAGAACTGCTGTAAACTGTGGTTCCAATTGGAAACCACGAGGACTCTGGAGTTAGGAGTTTGTGATGGCTAACAAGCTGTGGAAAGTTACTGTGATTTTTTGAGTGAATTAGATGCACCACACAAGCATTTGCTGCAGAGCTAATGCAGCGCATCCTCTATCTCTGGACAGAGACTGCTTGGTCTATGTGGGCAGCAGGAACCCAAAGCAGATGTCCAAGGCTTGGGGTGAAGCTGCCAGATGCAGGAGATGAGCAAGCAGGAACCATGTATTTTTCATGATCTGTAAGCTGACAATAGGAAGAAACAGTTGCTCAGGATTGCCAAGCCATGGCAGACCTGCCAGCACTACTGGCTATATGGGGTGTTCCCTGCATGGGATGTGTGTTGTTTAGGGATCTAAATAATTCAGGAGGAAACTCTGCAAAGGTTATGGAAATGTATGCTTCATGACAGCTGAAACCTTAGTTCTCTCCATTTTCAGAGCTGAAGGGGGATAAATGGTTTGAAGATGTTGTCTGAGTTCGTTTCTAACCATCTCTCTTCACTGGAGGAGCCTCCAGTGGTCCCTTTTATCTACATCAGATGCTGCTCTGTCTGGTGAATGAAAGGGAGGGAGGTCTCCTCACAAATTACACTAGTAATTCTTTTCCAGAACTAATTAACTTAAAAGATACTGTACTGATTGCAGAAAAGGTGTTAACAGGAGCTTAAGAAGTTGAAAAACAAAATTAATCTGCATTTGAGAAAGGCTCTCTCTTTAATCTCAAATTTGCGATGCACAAAATACTCTAAACAAGGCATATTGAAGCAAATTATTAATTTCATTTTTTTTTTTTATGTTTGAAAAGCCGCTGTATCTGGAAGAGGAGTGAGAAGGGATATCAATAACTTCTGTTTCTGCATCCACTTGCCACTTTGTTCTTTTCTGATAACATGAGACATAAGTTGCACACCTCCAGAGTGTGGAGCAACATTTGGTGTTAATTCTCCCTCCCCACCATCCCAGGGGTCTGAGCTGCCAGACTTCTCAACAAGGCAACAGCCCCTGGGGACAAATCCCAAGGCTTGCCATTGGGAAGCCCTTCCATTTCCAGAGGAGAGGCGGAGGGATGAAGACAAAATCCATCCCCACATGGTCCCCCCTCGCTCACATACAGTGCAGTACTGCACCTAGGGCTGCAGCTGTTATGTAGAATCATGGAACCATAGAATGGTTTGGGTTGGAAGGGGCCTTAAAGATCATAAAGTTCCAACCCCCTGCCATGGGCAGGGACACCTTCCACTAGACCAGGTTGCTCAAAGCCCCATTCAACCTGGCCTTGAATGCTTCCAGGGATGGGGCAGCCACAGCTTCCCTGGGCAACCTGTGCCAGTGCCTTATCACTCTTGCAGGGAAGAACTTCCTAGTATCTAATCTAAATCTACTCTCTGTCAGATATCTTTTCCTAGCTAACAGCTTGACAGTTTGAAATAAACCGTGCCAGTCTTTGAATATTATTTTCACATAAATTCCTTACAAATCATAAAATGAAACTTTTAAATCTGATTCCTTTAAATCTGGTAGCACTCTATATTTTAAGGCATTTTGGACATTGATGGTAATATTTCTCTCTTTCATCCTATTTTCCCGCACTGTCCCCATTCTTCTTTTCCATCTATCCTGCTTTACCCTCTGACTGCAGTAATGTCTCTGAAGCTTTGCATTTACACCCACATAGTCCAGCATCACTCTGATTTACACACAGGGTGGAAGACAACTGAGTCCTTTGAGCCCCAGACAGGCAGTTTTTGCTGGGAAGTGCTAGCAGCCCTCTGCGGGCTTCAGGACGTTAGTGGTTGGAGAAGGGCTGAAGGATCCGGGCAGGGGCTCCCCACCACAGGAGTTGTGCGGGGGGCCTGGTCCTGTTTTTCTCCTCTGTGTCCCCTTGTGCCAGCCACAGCTCATAACGAGTTTTCCTGATGGAGGAGAAAGATGGATTATATTTTAATATCTAGAGACTGAAATTAGTTTATATTTTAGCAAGTTAGCACTTCTTAGCAGCTGATTTACTTTCGAAGCTGCAAAATCCTTACGCTGGCAATTAATCACGCGCTGGTCATTTTCTTTCAGAACCGTGCAGTTGGGCTGTCTGGATCATAATAGGGGCAACTGCAAGTCATGTGGCCCGGAATTACAGCCTGTGTTCAGCTCTGTCATAACACAGTTCCTCATCTGCTCATTGTTCTTAATGTGATAAAAGAGTATGTCTTCTCATTTATTTACGGAAATAAGTGTATTATGGGTTTATTTAGGAAAACCGTGAAAAGGTTGTCTATTCAGAAGCAAATTGCTTGCTGTGCCATGTGTGAGACAGAGGTGTTTAGGATATTAATATGGTGGGAAGCACAGAGTGGCAGACAGCAGGCTCTGGCCACTAGTATGCAGAGTCCTTCCCTTGGCCCGGTCTTGGCCTACGTCCCTGGGCACATCTGGGTACATCTGTTCGTTCTTGTACAAGCTCCTAATGAGACATTAAGGTGGCAAAGATAGCTGTGCATAAACATGAGTTTGTTTAAACATTGCGGACCATATACTTATGAGGAACTGTTTACTAATAAATCAAAAGTAAATTATTGTTTTCTGCTGACATTAAGTAACCTCTGCCAAAAAATTAACCTGCAAACTGTTTGACATCATGGAATAATATATCAAAATGCTGCCAGCATACCGATCCCTCACTATGCTGCTGCAACAAATCAATTAGGCTACCAATTCTGTTCATTAGAATTCATTTAAATCTCAATTAAAAAGTTAATTAAAAGTAAGAGTGAGAAGGAAATCATGTCTAACATTCTTATTAAACTCAAATCACCAAATTAATTTTAAATCCAAATCAACAATCAGAAGTGGAGATATAGTGAAAAAGCAAAACAACAGTACAGTCTGGTCTCCTGTGGGAAGAGGGAAGGAGGTTGCGCTTTAGTACTCCCAAAGAGAATGATTTTCTGGACCATAATGCTGAGCAGAGCCTTGTGCCATGCAGTTCCATCCTATTTTATTTTAAAATAAAGGATATCTGATTTCTCAGATGAATTTGTCTTTGTCAGACCGAGCCTCCAGCAGCCCTGCGAGTTTGAACAAACCCTGCCCCCACTCTTTTCTTAACTCGCTCCAAACTTCGTAGGTTGTTTTTTCCTTCACTCCTGTGTTACCAAAGACTTTCCTGAAAAACGAAAGCGGGCCACCTTCTATGGGGTTTTTAATTGCCCTTGCTGTGGGCAGCTTTTCTGACAACCTTTCTGTCCTGAGCAGTGCAGGTCAAGGAGGAGGCTCCCCCAACCCTGCTGCACCAGGGATCTCTCACCAGCTCTGCTCGTGGGGGCAGAGGGACATGGGTCCAAATGCATCCCACTCTAGCCAGGATTCGATGATGACCTGTGACTTTTTAGAGATTGTTTTTAATTAGGGTGCAGAGCTTTCCTCAGCTGGAAGCCACGTAGTTATTTCTTTTGTTTTCTTAAGGTCCAAAAATAGAGCCCCTCCAGTTGTGAGCATCCTCCTGACAAGCTACAAAAGCCTCAGATTAATTTCATATGCAGTTCTTGGCACCGAGGTCTGGGTGGATGTGGGCAGGGTCCACCCAGCCTTTCAGTCTCATTAATCATTTGGCTTTCCCTGGCTGCTTGCAGCATCTTCTGGAGGAACCCTTCTCTTTATTCATTCAGACAACCCTTTGGATTAAACAGAGCCAGCTAAATGTCAAACCAAATCTGAGTCTTGATGCAGATAATCATTTCAATAATATTTCTCCATTTGTGCCCAAACACCAAGGGAATAAAGCTTTTCTGCTGTCAGGTAGTGTAAGACTGCAGTTGGTGTAAATGCTTGACATTGAGCCAGATGGCTTAGCCGTGCCGCAAACATATGTTCAACAAGCAGGCTTGCACACATTGGAATTTTATTATTTTGAACTGGTGAGGCATGCATATTTATTTACTTGACCCCCCTTTGGTGTCACTTTGGTATTAAAACAATTGGTTATGGAGTGTTTCCGAGCAGCGGAGCAGCCCTGGTCTATCACCTCCATGTCAGGCTCCAACCAGTGCCCAGTGCTGGCCAGATGCACGCCACTGGGGGAAGGCTCCTAAATACCCCCCAGCATGGAGGAGTTCGCCTTCCAGGACAAATGTTAGCTCTGCAATACACCAGTAATTTTCCCAGTTTTTAAAAGCCAGAATCTCTCGACAGGTGATATATTATGTTCTGTCAAGTGCATCCCAAACATCTTGCTGAGATCACCAAATTAGAAAAAAAATATCAGTGCAAAGGGGAAAATATGAACAAGATAAAAAATTAAAGTCTTTGGATGGGAGCAGTGGCAGTCAGAGCTGAACATAAGCACTTCTTTTTTTCCAGGCTGATATTAAATAGCTGGACATAAATATAAGTAATTTCACAAAACAGCACCAGAATGATCTAGGACCCAATGCAGAACTCATTAAAGGCTGTAGGAAGCTTTCTTCTGCCTTACACATGCTCTGGATTGGGCTCATGTTATATTTTTGGGTCCCAGTCCTGGAGCTGGGCAGAGTGGTGTAGTGCTTTGTGACCAGAGTGCCCTAGTGCAATAGCAGGTGTGTTTATTCCTTTTGTAGAAAAGTACCAGTATAAAAATTATGTAGCCTCAAATAGCTGTCAAACCAGTATACAAAATCAAAACATTTTAGGACGCTGCCTTTGTGTCATTAGCCATGTTGTAGCCTGGGTGGGCTCACCCAGCTCTTGCTGCAGCTCATTCCCATCTGCACTGGGAGTCTCACTTGCTCCTGCCAGAGGGTGATGGGGCTTGCTTGCATTTGTGCAGCAGTTAAGATTGCTAGCATGCCCATCACTGTCCTTGGGCAGGTTGGGAGGGCTCAGTGACACTTGGAGAAGGTTGAGCAAACCCTTGCTGAAGATAGTGAGTTACGTCCCGCTGATCTGAGGGGCTCTGTATCCCACCATAACAGGGACAAGAACCATGGGCAGCAGTGCCTGGCTGCTGCCTCTAATGGTCTGCATTTAAAAATGCTGTGTGTTATCAATGTTCAAGACCATTTTTGTATCACAAATACTACACCATTGTTAAAGTAATTCTAGCCCATGTGGGAATGTGAACAATTCATCTATTGCAAAAAGCAGCAGGCACGATCAACAAAGCCCTGCTGGCTGGGGCTGCAGAGAGATGTTCTCACACAACAGTGATCCCAGTTAATTAGCACATGGGAATATGTTGTGACTCCGACAGAGAGCTGCAAAACTTACTCCAGTAGCAGAGACAAGGGCAGGGATTGCCTGCCATACAGGCAGTGGGGTGCACTGGCATCCTCACCTCTGTGCCTGGACAACATGGGCTGCCCTCACCCTGCCTCCTGCACCAGTGATGCCACAGCCCCATGGGGCCTGTCCCCCCCAGGGAAGCTGGTCCTTGCACACCACTGATGTGTCCACTTTGGTGATGACTCCTGCCCAGGCACCATCTTCAGCTCTAGAAAGACAGACATAACATAATTTAAACTAGTATCCTGTCTTTGCCATTGGGCATTCAGAAAGAATCAGAGAAAAAACCTTGCCGTGACTGCAATTGGAGTAGGTCAAGTGCAAGAGCAGATGTGATAACGGGTGCAGCCCGTGCTCTTTCGCAAGTGCCGCTGCTGCTGCTGCTCTACAGCTTTCCACAGCCATCGTCATTGTTGTCTGGGGCTGGGTTTATGCTATTTCAGCTTCAGGGGCAGAGACCATCAATTATTTTTGTCCATAAAGTGCCATGCACATCTGGGATGCTCTTTAAATAGTAATAATAATAATGTTGTAGCTCCTGACAAAGCTTTTGCCCATTCTACAGTCCTCTAGCGTACTGCAGCAAATTGCTAAGCAACACTGATTTCCCCACTTGTTTACAATTGTGTGGTGCATTACGGGGGCTCCTGACCGCCTCTCACCCCAAGAGGCAGTGCTGCTGGCTGCTGCTCAGTGCCTGAGGGTGGGCGTTTGCTGGAGGTGCTCAGCTGAAGAATACATGGGTCCTGGTGTGCTGGGATTGAGTGGCTGCTGCTTCAGGATCTGCAGAACACCCAGTGATCCAGTAATAGTGGCCAGGGGCCCAAACACCAGACTGGGAGCTGGGTCCCAGCTTTGTGGTGTTTGCTTAAAAGCAGTGATGCTTTTAAAGCAATGGTCTCTCTGTTTCCCCTGCATGCCTTCAGATTTCATGCCTTTCTCTTTTTCACTGCCACTGTACATCTACTTAATTTATTTAGTTACTTTCAAGAAGGATGGAAAAGGATGCCGTGGCTCTTGTGGTAAAACATGAAGGCTGGCAATGCCCCGCACCCACCATGGCATGTTGGCTTCTCCGTGCCTTGGGCAGCACGATGATGTATTGCCTGCATCTACAGGAGTGAATGGTGTGATCCTGAATTACACTGGCTGGATTATATATTTGTTGCAAATGAAATAGGATTATCTTTAATATGAGATAAAATTTTTCTCTTCCTAATTTCTAAATCTTCGGAGGGACTAAAGGGCACATACAAATGGGTACAGTAAATGAGATATGCCATGCCGCAGTAGCGGAGACAGATGTGTCATGTTTAGATGCGGTTCTGATTCCAGAAGTCCTCATTTCGAGCTAATCAGTGCTGCTAAACAGTCATTTTGATTTATATCAGTGGATAAATCATTCTTCCTTAGCACTGTCTGGCTAGGATTCAGCTGGGAGGAGAGGGTGCTTTCTTGGTGCTCTGAAACTGGGTCCAGCAGCTTTGGCAGACGCCCTCAGGAATCTCCCTGGCTTACCTGCAAATATCACGGACATTCAGTGGTAACAACAAGCAGCTTCACCAGCATTTTAATGTTGCTGCTATTACCAGTTTTTTTGGTGTTTTTACCTTGCAGACAGTGCTGTCCGGGTGCAAAGCCATAATGTTTGGGGCACACCGAAACTGCTGGCAGCCAAGCCAGTGTATGGGCACCATCAGCCAGAGGTGCTGGGTGTGGGTCCTAGGGCATTGCACCCATAGACTGACCCAACCGTGGCTCCTGAGCTGCCATGGGGGTGTGTGGCCACAGTACCTTCAATTACCTCGGACCAACTATGCAAAAATCACAAGAAAATTTATGGAGGGATAGATTACTCATGAATTTTCCCATATATTTTGCTAGGGTTTTAATTACTTTTTTCCACTGAACAAACCCACCCATCCCTATTTGCATAGTGCGAGCTGATGATGGTAAAATTTAAAATAAAAGGCCCAAGCCACCCTGCTGCATTACCAGGGGTTCTGTTGAATGTATGAGAACAAAGTACTGATTCTCATCCCTGTATCTTCAAGTGAACTGTTTCCAGATCTACTTAAACCCAACAGTTATTTGACCAAGCATTTGTGTTGCATTAAAGCCTAAATATATTTATTTTCCATTTTCCCGAATTCCCATCCTTTCACTGGAAAGCTAGTGGGTGTTTGTCTTCGATATTTATACACTGTCACTATAAAGTATCTGAGCATAACTTTGGAAAAATAGCTCTGTCATGGAACTCTTGTCTGCAATTACAAATGCAGCTCTTAAAGAGTCTCTTCAGACTCCTTGAGAAGAGAGAATCCTTGGCTGAAAAGTGCGTTTGTGGAACTATAGCAGTTACAGAATCATAGAGTCAACTAGGCTGGAGAAGACCTTTAAGATCAAGTCCCAGGACTGCCAAGTCAGTAAAGGGATGCTAAATTTGCTGGATGTCATGGTGCTCCAAGTGAGCTGGCTGACCAGAGCCAGGAGTAGGGTAATGGGCACTTACCAGACCCTGAAAGGGCCCCAGCACACCACTGCTGGCTGCAGCCCATATGTGGTGTGTGCAAGCTGCATGCAAATTTTATAGTGAATTCTATACATGAACCTATATAGGTTCATACTGTATCTTCATACTATAGGATCATATTGCTGCATGGCCAGTGCTGTAGAAGAGGGAAAAGAGAGGGTTGAACTGCAGGAAGGCACAGCGCTGGGCTGCTAGGGGAATGGAGGAGCTGCTTACCTCCTCAACAGAATCCTGCTAGAAAATACAGAGTAAATCGCACTTGCCAGTGCTTTTCCTTCAAAAAAATTGAAATGGAACTGGAGTTGACTTAGGATATAGATCTCTATCCTCTCAGACATTTTTGTGCTATTTTTTCATAAACTTGGCTGCTTCTCGTTTGCCCTCTAATAATTCTCTGAAGGCTCATTTCCCCTGTATAACTCTGTGCAAACACAAAGTTGAGAAAAGGGTATTTAGACTCATCCTTCAGGAATGCTGTTTTTGAGAAAATGCTTGTTTACCCATGTCAGTAATTTTCAAAAATATAATGTGCATTTGAAGATCAAAGATAATCATGCATGAAAACTCCAGCATTTCGATCAGGTTGAAACTCCTGCAGAATTGCATTTTCACAGCTGCTCCATACGGGCTTGCCTTATATCCTGAAAACAATGAAGAAGCAAGTGATCTGCCGGCTCTAACAATAGGAGGATTAATACTGAACACCTCCGATGGCTGATAGCATGGGTCCTTTATGACATTATTCTTCATGAGTGAGGAGGGATCTGATAATTCATGTTATTAGGTCTTCCCTCATGAGTAAAGATAAATGTCATTAAAGGTAAGAGCCATTATGTATTCTATACAATGCAAGTTACCTTGCTACAATTTTCCTCAGTATTTTCTTATTTTTTTATGTATGCAGGGAGGAATGCATTTGTAAAAGCTCATAAAAATTATTTTAATTTTTTTTTTAAGACTACAGAAGAGTAAGTCATTGATGACATGCTTGGCACACATCACATTCTCTTGTCTGCTTTCCCAGTTTGCAGAAATGGACAGCCTTGAGGAGAAAATCACAGTTCTGGTTCCTGAGTGCCAGAAACACACCAAGTTGGGTGTAAGTGGGCAGCTGGTAGCGAGGCAGGAGATGACACCCACAGTGCCACAGCCAGTGGCCTGGTCATGCAGAGCTGTGGACGGGTCTCACAGTCAAAAACCTACAAAGGCCAAGGAGATCTTTTAAAGCAACCCTTTGAAAAATCTTAGGAAACTGTTCCTGAAGGGCTGATTTGTGCAGTCTGATTCCAAATATAAGACAACCCTGAGCTGGGCTCACCAGGGCCACTTCCGTGTTACTACATCAATGTGCTTGTGTTTTTTTGTAAACAATAACTTATTCCATGACATAACACTGAGGAAACTGTTGGAGCATCATGGACATTGGTAATGTTGCGGACTTACAGGCCATTGTGGGGTATGGGTGCCAGCTGCTCATCTAGTCTGACTGTGAGCCCATTAGCACAGCACCGTATGACACGGGATGGTATGGCACAGCACAGCACAGCACAGCACAACACGGCGCAGCACAACATGGCCCAGCGCAGCATAGCATGACACAGCATTGCACGGCACAGCATGGCACCACTACTGTCCTATTTGGACAGCAAAACAGCCAAAAGAACATGATGTGTTGTTTTAATAAACAGAAGGAAAATGAGGACACTGTGTTAGTGATTCCAAAGGCAAGATGCCCACTCCATGGGGATGTGCTCATGTGGACCTCGTCTGTCTTGGCTCTTCATCTGTAGAGCATTCGCTCTGCATCATTTGTCTACATTGAGGCTCAGGTCTGCTGGCACCACCAGTGTGGTGGGTGGGAGATTCAGGGCTCCCCAGAGTCTGCCCGGCTGCTATTGCCAAGCTGCAGGTATGTCAGTGAAGCACTAGCAAGGGTATTTGCAGTTTGTGTGCCACGCTCAAGGCAGTGGAGCAGGAGGACATCAGGAGCAGATGTCCATCCCAGTCGGAGCACCCAGCTGTGCCACTGCTGCTGTTTTACCTTTCTGTGGCTTTCCAGCCCCTGGGAGCCTGGGGTTGCTCCCACACCCTGTTTCCTGGCAGAGCACTGTGGCAGCAGCACTGCACCAGGACCCTGTGTGCATTATTTCTATGGGCTTGAGGACAACCTGAAGAATCATGGAGGTGGGACGATGCCTAAATCCCTGCACTGGAGGCTGGGCCTTAGGCGATTCATCAGGCAAGGCAGGAGAGGCTCCGTGCCCATGCCTTCAGCAAACAGGAGTATGCACGTACACACAAGAGCAATTACTTTGTGTGAATGTGACAAGGGAAAATTGAATGTAAAGTCTGTTGTAAACAGCCAATAAATCTTGCTTTCTATGCTCAGTCGAGGAGGAGCCCAGGTGTTTGTAAGTCCCTGTGTAGGTAGCAGGAGCACAGCTAGGCACGTGGTGGAAGAGGACGAAGAAGGGACTGGAGGTGTCTGTGCTCTGAGCGCACTCACATGCATTGCCCTCCCGTCAGGTTTTCAGCCTTGGACTGCCTGTCACTCCTATACCCCTGTGTGCTCAGGTAGAGGAAGAGACCTCTGGAGATGCTCTTGCACCAGCCTGTGGCTCTCTGCCAATGTGAAAAATGACCAGGTGGCTCTGCAGAAACCCGGCTTATTCTCCAAAGCCCCTGCCTGGCAACTGAAGGGAGATGAAGAGGATGCACACGGGAGCAGCGACGATACTCTAGTGCTGGTATGTGCCCACCCTTGTATCAGGGGTCCTGGGTTTCCCCAGGGACATGCTCTGCAGCCAGGAGCAGATATGATGTGTGTCCACTCCTCAGACTGCCCTGGACACAGCCACCACAACCCTCACATGCCTATGGACCATCCTGGCTCTATTACTGCATTTCCTCCCCTGGCATTTTTCCTTAAAGCCCTAGCAATGCAAGCAAGCACTCCATCCCATACCAAGCTGCCTTTGTCCCTTGGGGTTATGGAGGCCACCTCTGGACCCCATTGTCACCTTCCCTGTACCCCATGGCCCCGCCAGCTTGCTGCCCTGTGCCCTCCAACAGGCATCAGAGTTTGGAGAGAGTGATGCCCTCCCAGGAGCTGCATTCGGGGGTCCCATAGGCAGGATGTCCCCCCTGCCACAGCCTGAAATGCCTGTCCTTGGGCAAGGGTGGAAGCAGGGACAGGGCCGGCTGGAATGGTATCTGGAGCTGGGGATGAAAGTTTGTAAAGAAAGTACTGAACACAGACTTCCCAGGGTATCAGAAGGAAAATTTATGCATTGCCTTTGAGTTCAACTTCTCCATTAAAGCTTTTTCCCTATAATCTAGGGAGTTCTTATCTTGGTGACTTATGATGTTATGGAGGGGCTCATGCATGGAAAATGTCAATAGAAATAGTAACTCTAGAAGGGAAGGGCCTCCTAATTAGTCCCCATTTAGATTTTATGATGGCTTTGAGATCTGCTCATCCTGACAGTGCGCACTCTGGTTACATATTGTTCTAGCCTGAGGGAACCATAGGAAAATCCAGATTTATTGTACCTATCATACCAGCATATTTCATTTGCCATTATGAGCAGCCATCTCGCAATGATGCAGGAGTATTTATTACAGATTAAATTGTAGGACCTGGATGGTTTAGTGAGGTTCTTGAGGTATCATTTATGTCATTAACTGGCTCATTATCAGATCTGCAAATCTCAATTCCTTTTTTGTGCCTTCTGTTTAAGAGCGGGGACCTGGGCTGGGGCTTTGACAGGCTGTGGGTCCCGGGGTGTGCATGCATGTCTGAACATGTGTGAGGGTGCGTGCATATGTGTGTGTGTACATGTGTGAATGTGTGTACATGTGCAAATGTGTGTGCATGGTACCAGGGCATGGAGGAAGCAAATCCTTAGGGAGGATGCTGTCTGGGTGCTGGACTTGGGTGGCTCTGGCTCCCTGGGGACCATCAATGATGGCGCTTAATAACCAGCTATGCACGTGCGTAAAACCAAGGCAAATACCTGCCCACAACGAGGGAGGTATTTCACCCCATCCTCTCTTGTATGCTTCTGCACCAATTCCTCTCCATCAAACTGCAACTTTGAAAGGAAAAGCTGAGAAAGGTGGTGGTAGGAGAGGAGGTAATTTAACTCTAATTATTTAACAAGTCTATTCCAGGCGTAAGCTTATTACCAGTGGCAAAAGAATACGTTGGATTCCGCCCCCCCCCCCCTTTTATGCTTTATCTCTACTTGGAGAATTATTTGAAGAGGTTTAATCCAGCCTTGATTGTTGTTGTTAATGGGAAAGGAGAACAGGTTATTCTTACATGTGCTCGTCTGCTTGGCTCTCCAGAAAAGTCACGGAGAGAAAGGAGCTTTCAGACACTGCCTCTGCTCTTCGATTTAGTGATATTATTTGAATTTATTGTTCGATTCGACTCACATGTCCTTCCTTGTTGGTATTTGCCCTATTTACTCTACTATATTGCTTTTTCATAAAACCAGGGAATGGCATTTTAGTTGTTGTGTTCTTTGGTATTAAAAGGCACTCTGTACAAGCTCAGGAGCACATCCCGGATTGCGGGGTTCAGGGCACAGACTGCAGCAGAAGGTGCCCCAATGTTTGGCTGCTGAGATGAATTATTTCATGTGATGGCTAATATTTGCAGGGAAACTAAAGCATGTGAAGTGGGTAATAATGCATGAGAAATACAATCTTTTCCCTCCCCTTACTTTGCAAACCAAAAGCAGACTTCTGAAGATGTTTGCATGGGTTGATTGCACCTGAGAGTTATTTCGGTAGAAGTTATAATTTGGGGGCTCTGAGCTCATGGTGTTAAAAGGACAAATACAGGCAATCACCTCCTCAGGACTGAGGTGAACTACACAGAGGTAGTTCACCGAGGCACAGCTGATGGCTTCAGGGCTCTGCGGGTGCCTGCACAGCATCTCCACAAAGGGAGCAGCTTCAGTGCAGTGCTGCGGACAGAAAGGGGATAGCTCCTGGAAGGAGGTGGGAGTGAAGTTCGAGCCCAATAAAAGTCTGGCTCAGATGTCTCCAAACCAGATGATTGGCACCCAAATATTTTCTGACTGAGACTGAAAACAAAGCAAGCTTCCGCACAGACACCTCGCATTAAACTTGTTGCTCATGCCCTGAGATAATAAGGTGGTGCTGGAAGGTCCCTTCCACGAACCAGATCATCCCCCCCAAGAGTGCCAGAACCATTCCCCTGAAAATAAATATGCATTTGAACCTCCAAAGTCCATAATACATTTTGGAGATCTATAAAAAGAAGTTTTGGTGCCATGCTAATAATTTTATTTAACATTTTGTGCACACCTTTTAACAGAGCTATCTGCTCCAGAGTTAAAATGTGCAACTGGGTTAAAAATGGAAGGTGTGAGAATATTTAGACTGAAGTTTTTCTTTATCAGAATCCCATAATCATTAAAAATGTTTTAATGAGATGCTTTTCTCTGTAACTTATAAATGGCCCTGTCCTCTTGATTTAATTTATTTTCCTTTATCAATCTAAAAAAGGGACATTCACAAACTAAAAGGAGAATTCTTGGGTATTTATCTCTAAACAGTCTTCTAACATCTGCCTTCAGTGAGTAAAGAGATCTTAAATGAGAATGTAAATACAAGTGGCAAAGTGAGTGTCTTCTTTTAAAGAATATTTTCTGTTCTGAACAGCTGCTATGCCATTAGGTAATTTAGATATTTGGTGTGCTTTAGAACTGCAACTGCATCTCCAAGGAAGGCATATGTAAACAAAAATAGTTTGGATATTGTTTAGCTGTTCCCTCAGTGGGTATTCCAAAATTAAAATGGATTGCAATTATTAAAAAAAAAACAAAACAACCTGAGTTGATAGCCAGTTACTGAGAACTTAGTGCTAAATGAGTTGTCTCTCCCAGCCTGTATACTATAGGTACCCTTGAATAAATACAAATCTGCAATGCTGTAAATAGGCTCCTTGAAATAAGAGTCTTATCTGAGCCAGCTTTGTAATACTGCTCTCACCAAGCTCATCCTTTGCAGTATAATCTTAATATTGAGCTTGCTCTTTAATCTCCATTCCTTTTTTAGGTTAGTCTAGACGGCTCCAGTGGTGGTGGTGCTGGCCGGGTTGCCGTAGGAACAAGGAATTCAAGTAAATATGCTCACGGAGAAGAAATGTCTACTAATTAAATGTGAATAGCATCGATAAGGTGCCAGATCTGGTAGAATGTAGACCATAATGTCCTTCAATGTAATTCATTAGAAAATATATATATATAAAATATATATAGATGAGAGATTTATAAGACATATATGATACATATACCTCTGTGGGGAAGGATACATATGTTGAAGATGGCAGCAACATTTTTATATAGAAGTGACACTTGATGTAGTTTTGTTCTTTTTGAGGCTATAAATTCTGTAATCTTGTGCGTATATCCTTTTATTGCATTTACATGGCAGATAAAGACATTTGGTTCACTGCTGTGAGTGCTGGAAGCCCTGATTAATCCCTCACCAGCCCCTAACTTGGTTTTCACTGCTGGGATATGATTTTTCTTGTTGCTATATGGGAAGGGACCCCATGCTGCAGAGGGTGAGGGACTCTCCCCCCTGCCAGGAGAATGCTCACCCTGTTGCATCACCCTGGACCCCAAAGTGGAGCCATGCCAGCTGTCCTGCTGCCTCTTCTGGGGTGCTCCCTGCAGTACTGCACCCCAGCAGGTGTGGTGGGAGCTAAGGGGATGCAGAAGCATCATTCTGGTATTGTGGGTGCTGTGGTTATTTTGGAAGAATAATTGCATGCCACGAGGCTAGTTTGACAGCAGTCCTGGGACAGCAGTGTGCTCCATCCTGGTCTGACACACTGGCCATTGCCTGCACCGGATACAGCTCCTGCAGACTCTGTGGTGGCCCCCAGGATAGGGATGTGGCTGGGACATGGGCATGGCTTCAGGATCACAATGCAGCCTCCCATACACCCTGCAGGGTTCAGCCATACACAGGCCCAGCCCAGAGCTCCCACCTTTCCTTATTAATCTCTGGACTTGCTATTATTGTTCTCATTCTGTGTGACTTGATGCCTCAGTTTACCCTGGGTACAAATGGGATAATAAAACTTCTGATCTCTCTGCTTCCTGTTTGTTTCCTGTTTAGCTGATTTCCTTCTTTTACAGGCAAGGACTATTTAATGATGCATACATAAATCCAGTCCAGCCAGAGTCCAATAGATAATGAGCATGCCTGGCAAAGCTGGCTCATCAGGGATACTGCCAAAATCCCAAATTTTCCAACTACATAATTCTAAAAACAAATTAACTACAAGCATTGATAAATACACTCATGCTACGGATGGGGAAACTGAGGCATAGAAAGAAGATGCAGATTTTGTTTCAAAACCTCTAATAATGGAAAGACCGCTTCATTAGTTTGCCCTTTCCAGAATACTGGGGAAGTGCCTGCATTTGATGGGCACGTTAATCACGTTGAAGGGGAAAAACAAGGTTCACTTTTCACGTGTATCACCCACTCACCTGGCTTTTTCACAGTGCACAAACATCACCCAGTGCTTCCAGCTGTCTTCACAAATCCAAGGACTCAGGGTTGAGATGCTGAGAGCACACATAAAATGAGTCAATCATCAAAACTTACAGCAACACGGAGGAACATCGTTGTTCCCTGTAAACAGTGCACTTAAAGATTTCCCTTGACGAGCAGGGGTTTTGCTGCATTTCTGCCAGTTGTGCGGAGGATATTCTGCTTGCCAGCAGCAGCTTCTTGGCGGAGCAGAAGGAAAGTGTATTCTTCATCTGAATAAGCACATAGGCTCTGTAGCACACTAATTTCATTCTCATTTTTAATTACAATTCAAGGCCTAAATCCATCTCTGTCATGCTCATGCTTAGGCAGGATAAATCCAGTGAGGGTCCCACAGATTTACAGCAGTGTGGTGAGAGCTGGATTTTGCCTTATTTCCTGACTACCCTGTGCTTGCTGGGGAAACAGTGTTGGCTTTTTTTTTTTAACACTTGCCTTGGCTTTTACATTTGGTCATGTCCCCAAAGGGGATGGGGTCTGGGCAGAGCTCATCCTGCTTCACTGGCCGTAATTGTTCTGGGTTCTCTGCTGGCGCACCTTTAATGCTATGGTCTTCTGCTCATCAACCAGTGTCATGGCTTGGTTCCTCCCATCCATGTGTGGTATGAACTGAAATGCTATTCTTCCCCTTTGTGCCTCTGGGGGTTCCAAGGACCGGGGGGGATCCTAGGAAGCCAGAGCAGGGGACTGTGATGCCAGGGCCACCCGGGATGCTCATCGTCCCTGCTATCGCCCAGCTTCTGCCCTGGGAACACTTCCTGCCCCACAGTTTTCCTGCTGGCTGGAGAAGGACCCATGGGACAAGGAGCAGCAATAGTGGGAGGCTCCAGTTCTGGCTGCAAGAGCTGGTGGCCTGGAGCTTCGGAGTCCTGAGGGACTGGCCAGCGACCTCCTTAATGCCGGGGGTCAAACCATGCCATGGGCAGGCAGAATGCCTTCACCCGTAGGTTCACCCCCATGTTCACCCACTGGCTGTCCAAACCAAGACGGCGCTTATCTGGGGACTGGTGTCTAATGTGTAAGTAGTCACAAGATGAGGCCATCAGCTTTCTGACCTTTCACAGTATGGTCTGCATGGCCTCCTGACCCCCTCAGGCCCAGCCTGCCTCCTCAGCACCCATGGACACATGCACTGGTGGGTACAGGGACACTGCAGCAGCCTTGCCATTAGTGGTGTTTGTCAGCACATAGCATGAGATGCAGGTGATTGCTGGCAAATCGCTACACTGGTGGAAAAGCACCTGGAAGAAAGACAGACTGATCTTAGCGCCCCCGACCATTTACAATTTATATGTCCTTGTCAGATAGGGAGTTTGATGACTCTAATGTCATGTTTGTCCTTCACCCTGAGAAAATCTCCTTTTAAAGATCACCAGCCCATCTCTATTGACAGTAACTGTGCAGGTCATGGTATTAACATGTGTTGGATTTTCCCAAAATGCTGATCTTTTTTAACCATATAAAAAAAGAAAAAAAATAAAGCCCTGTGATTCCCAAACTAGATGGGACTCAGACCAAGTCTGACTCTGGAGGGGAGCTGGGGCTGAGTGTGGGCGAAGCAGCAGCTGACATCTTGCTGAAGTCTGGTGTACTCCTCCAGAGCAGAATGTTTTTCCACTTCTGAGAAAGGCTTTCTGCAATGAGAGTATTTTCATGCCCTGTCAGGAGACCTCTGCTCAGCCCTGGTACTTTCATTTCACATGAATCCTGCACTTGCAACTCTCAGAAGGCTGCACTGCACTGGACTATCAGACAGACTGTGCAGAACAACAGCAAGCCTGTGTCTGATTGCATTATCTTGCATTTCCCCCATGTTCTGAGCTAGACAGGAGCTCTGACAGCAAGGAGCACAGCCCTATTTGCCTTTAGTTCTGCCTGGCAGAGCTCCCCCTGCAAAGGTGGGGCTCGGGCTGTGCCGGAGACATGAGCACGCTGTGCTTACAGCCAGCATGTCGGGGGATGTGGCTGGCCATCCCTCCACCTCCACCACACTTGCTGCTCATAAAATTACAGTGTGCCAAAGCTGCACCTGTCCTGAGAGCAGGGAGCTTCCAGGTGAGCATGTGCTTAGGATGCAAAGAGCCCTGTATTCTTTCTGTCTCCTTTCTCCAAAGCAAGAAACTCACATCACCAGAAAATAGACCTGTTAGGTCCACTAATCCGTCACCCTTACCAGTGCAGGTTTGTTCTCTCCAGAGGTTTATCGAGTGCCTTGTTCAGCAAAGTTTCAGCTATTTAAGTGGTGCTGCTTCCACCACATCCCATGGGAGACCATGAGGGATGCTCCATGAGTCAAAGAATTTTGAATTTCAGCCCTCTTTTTATTGTTTCATCTCTCACAGTTTCATCTCTTAGTGCTCACACATCCTTGAACCGCTCTGCACTTGACCACCTTGGTGCATCTACCTTTCAAAACTGCTGCTGTCGAAGAGCCGTCAAAGAGCCATCAAAGTCAACAGGAGTTTCCAAGTAGCAAAGTGAGGAAGCTAACCCATCAGGTCTACAGCTACAGTGTGTGCTGTGGCCAGCAGAAGCCAGGGTGCAGGAGAACTACCCTCCCATGCCCCAGCAGTGAGCCAGTGCTGAGGGCTGTGCAAGCGCTCTGAGCTGTGAGTCAGAGCCAGGGATGACTCTTTGCTGAACAACCTGTTGCAGTGGAGATCTGCTGGTAGCTTTCCAAACTCACTCTCTTTCCCATAGGCAGATCCAACAAAGGTTCACCACAGACTGGTGTCTTTGTGCTGGGGCAAAATATTTTCATTTGCTTGATCTTCAAATTTTGTGCTCATACCTATCCATGCTCAGGCCAAGCGGGAAAGTGCTGAGGAGATGACCCCGCTTCTGCCCAGAGGACTTGGCCATCCTGGGGCTTTGCTTTCGGTCACCCGGCAACCCTGTGCAGCAGTGGCTAGACCCTGCATCTGGCTGACAGCCCCACTCCAGGCATCCTCATCAGGCAGCAGGTCCACCAGGGCTCATAGGGAGAAGATCGCTTTCTCATCCCATGCACCACAATTGCACAGGCTAATTGAGGGCATGCTGCTGGCTGTGGCACCGGGAGGGTGCTTGGGGAAGCACTTGGTGTGCCTGTTCCACCAGTGCACTGCACTCAGGGGAGCAGGAGAACAAGACTGGGCCTCTCAGCTGGTGGGATGAGTCCTTTGTGGGCAAGAATTCCATAAAATATTATATTTTTTTAGGGAGACTCCTTAAGATGCAGTAAAATATCTTTGCAATGTGCCCTGTATGAGTGAAAGGCGGCAAATCCTACACTGTGACTGTGTGGGGCACATGAGTATCGCCCTCACCCCACAGAGGTTCCGGTTCTGTGGTTCCGCCTTTCAGCCAGAAATCTCCCAGCATTGGGGTCTATTGCCTTTCAGGAATATGTTGCATTTTAAGAAGGAAACAGCAGAGGTATTATGGAACTTAAGGATTTGTCACCTTTTATGTGCTCAGGCGGCTACATTTTATAGTCTCAACTTCACTCTTTGAAGAGCTTTGGAAAAGGAAGTAAGATACAAAATGTTTTCTGAAATACTATCCCAAATGTTTAAAGGAACTATGTTCATATCCCTCTTGTGTTACTTTCCAGCACTGCTCCAGTGATCACAAGTCACAGGACAATATTGTCACTTTACTCGTTTTGGAGAAAGCTTTGAGCCTGAAGTTGTCACAGGAGCTCACTTCAAAGTGCTCATGCCCTCATGCTGTGTGCGAGGACAGTAATAGTGCTAGGTGAGTTAACCAGCAACTTTGTAAAGTTAAGACATTAAAATGATAAAATTAAGATTCATAAAAAGTCAAAAGATGCTTTACAGAAGAAAGAATAGGTGTGTTTCTAACAGGAGTGCTCCCCGTGGTTCTCCATTTGGTGCTGTGGCTCCTTCCAGCTCTTAGGAGCTGCCCAGCTCTGTGGAGAGGTTCATTCCATCATACACTGAAATCAGTCATTTAGGGCAAATCATGGAACGGAGAAGCACAGATCATACCTCGGGACTGTAACCCTACCTGTGCTAGGGGCGTCTCCTGGAGCCATGGCATGGGCCAGCCACTGTGACCACAGTACCATCCTTATGACTGCAGGGCAGCCTGGAGACCAGCTTACGCTTTCTGTTCATAGCAGGGTGATAGTAGGTAAAATGAACCACACAAAAGTACTCCCATCTTCTTTTCCAGGTGCTGCTGGGCCTGTGGCATGGGAGCACCAGTGGGGTGAGGGACACAGCCCCAGAGGAGCCAGGCCAGGAGCTGAGGGCACTCACACCTGCCAGCTGCCATTGCTTACAGAGGAGCTTGGCACTTAGCTGTGCAACAGAAGAGTGAGAAGAGGATGGTGGCTTGGGAATTTATAAATTGAACTGACAGTGGTTTAACTCAGGTTACAAAATGCAATGAATACACGATGCAGGAACATACGCAAGTGCATGCAGTCCAAACCAAATGAATTCGGCCTTAAGGAAAACAAAACAACTGCAAGGGCCTGACCCTGCAGCTCTACTGCGTGGAACAGCAGAGTGCATCGCTGCATTTGTGCAACCGGAGCTAGAGGCTCATCATCGCATCCGTGGGGGTGCAGTCTGTACCCAGGGCACAAGTGTGACTCCCATTAATTTAAGGGGAATTATGTGAACTGTACAGCAAGAGTTGACTATGCTCCTGAGTATTGCTGTTATGATGTTTGCCATCAATATTCATGAAGTCTTCTTAAAAAAATAAAAGGAGGAATGGGGAAATTTTCCTCTAAAATGGAGACTTGCAATATCTTCTGGGAGAGCCTGTGAAAGCAGCATTTTGTTTCCTAATATATTTCCACTATGTATTTCTCAGAGTGTTGTCCTGAGTTATGAGGACAGTTAATGAAAATAGCAAATTGTTGTGATAGCACACATCATCATTGCTATGTTTGGCCCCTTCAGGAAATCAACTGGTCTTGATTAATAATTTGCTTTGGAGGTTTCCAGCCTAGACAACATCCATGTATATGCAAACATGTAACTTTAGAATAAAGACTCTTACAAGAGCCTGTTTCTCCTTTGTGTAGTGCTTCATTTGGGTGGATGCACCAACACAGCTTGAAACAAGTACCAAAAGAAAAAATTCTGTGTGTTTTTCTCCCTGTTATTGCTGTACAAGTACGTTGTCTTGTATACATATCACAGCACCACTTATGCAAACAGCTGTAAATGCTTTCTGTACTGGTAGCGAAGCAAGAGACGGTAAGGCTGCAGGTGGGGCTGTCCTACTGTATGTACATGGGCCGACGCCGGCCATGCCCTGTGCCGGGGCTGTGCCGGCGGCGAGTGGACACTGCTCTGCCCTCTGATTAAAGCCAGCAGAGGGAAAAAAGGCAGAAGTGGGCCCGCGCCTTCTGTCACTGCCTCCAACTGTGGCCCCGCAGCAGCCTGCCAACAGGGCACTGCTCTGCCAGTTGTAAATTTTAATTGGCCATCTGGGGAAAGCACAAACCACTGACTAGAGATTAATCAGTAAATTAACCCAGGCATAATACACATTTCCCAGAGGAGCCCAGGCTGCTCGAGGCTGGGGCGGAGCAGCCAGGGATGCGGGAGGACTTGTGCAGGGATGCTGCTATTGCTTACCGCCGTGCCGCTGAACATCTTCCCTGTGTCCTGAAATTCCCTTCAGCATGACCTTGGCTGTGCCCCTGATTTGTATGGCAGTTGCAGAGAGGTTTCCCTGTAAGTGCTCAACACAGATGGCACAGGTACTGCTGTCACTGGAGGAAGAGTTGATGAATCAGTGAATGTGACAACTTCCCCCTGGTGAGCTGTTCACTTGGTTGTGGAGGTGCCTCTGGGAAGAAAATGCTTGTGTACCTGCGGCTGTGCCCAGTGGGGATTGTGGGGGGGTCGGATTTGTGCAGCCAGTACTCAGCCTGTAAATGGGGTTAGGGATAAACAAGCATCACCACCACCGTGGAGGGCAAGCTTTTCATCTCTTTGTCATTATTGTCCTTTCTGAAGAAAGGTTTCAGGCGTCCCTCGCAGAGCAGGAAATTCACATCTGTCTTGAGCATCCTGGCCTGAGTGCCTCTCTGGCTGCAGAACCATGATGGGGGCAGGCCACGTGCAGCAGAACCTCAAGCTTGGTCTCACTTTGCCTAGGGAAGAGGCAAAACCTGCTTTCCCCCCTGATGGTCATCTTCCACACTAGTGGTATGGGTAGTGGGAGCTGGAGGGTAAACACTGACTAGTAGCAGCATTGCTGCCCAGTCCAGGCTGCAGAAGTCTGCTGGGTTCGGGTTCAGGCATGTCACAAGCACATTTTCATCCGCAGCAGCATGCCAGCAAACATATCATGGTGATGCTGGGTGCCAAATTCTGGCTTGTCCCAGTGCTGTGGGCAGCACTGCATCATCCCTTGTGCCTGGTGGTCCCTAACCTTGCAATGGCCTGTGTGTAACAGGCCAGGATCTGTCCCCACTCCTGGGCTGTCTGCAGACAGCCCTGCCAGGGCTGGGGAGATAGAAGGCGAGAAGGGAGATGACCCATGCAGCAGGCATTCCATCAAGGGAGAGGACCAGCCCTCCACAAACCCCTCCATGGAGAACACCACTTTAGCAAGCGTTTGTGTTTATCAGATGAATTATCACTCACATTTTACTTGCAAGGAAAATGAGAAGAATCCCGCTTGCAATGTGATGGTTTGGGGCAGAGATAGTAATCCCCTCGTATCACTAATGCTGTGTGCAGCATTAGACCGGGAGGAGGCTCTTTCCGTGACACCCAGTGGTATTGCATAGGTTTGTAACAGCTTTCCCGTCCCTCTCCTAAACATGCATGATAAAAACTGTTTCTGTTGGAGTGTTTAAATTCAGGTGGGGTAACTGGAGGAGAAATACTCACCTACCTCCCATTTGCACAATTTCTAGCAGTCTTCCCAGGCATATGTGACTTCTGAGTGCTGCAGCTGAGCAGGGGAAAAGAAAAAGAAAGAAGGAAAGAAGGAAAGCAAAAGAACCAGAGAAAACAGGGAAAATCAAACTCATCAAAATTCAACCACAATACAGGTAGTTGGTACACGGCTCATTTCCTCATGACTTGTGCAGCTCGCTCCAGTGCAAAGGCAGCATTGAAGCGCAGCGAGCTCAGTGTGGGGAGCTGCAGCAGGAGTAGGCTTGTGCCCTTGCAGTGGGTTTGTTACTCCAGTTGATGTGATTCCCAGCTCCCCCACTTGAAATTCCCTGTCCAAACACTGCAATGGCTTCTGCAGCCTTCTGGGCCTGGGGAATCACTGATACTCTCTTGTGCTGAGAAACATGGCATCAGGGACTCTGCCTGTGCTTGGACTGTGCCAGGAAGTCTGTCTGATAAGCACTCAGCTGCTGCAGAAGACAAAACATGTCCCTTCCACTCTGGTATCAAAAATCTCCCCCAGTGACGCAGAGTCCCCTTCCCCTGCCCCTGCCAGACAAACACAGCAGCCTTCCCAAGCCTGATTCTTAATTAGCATTCTCCTAGTTAGCAATGAGAGCAAGTTTATCCTGATAGATATCCTGATTGACTGAATAAATGCAGCTCATGCTATCAGGTGAATTGCATCACTCACTTTGATTCTTATTTACCCCCAGACAGAAACCTGAGCAAATTCTTTGCTCAGTTTGTAAAGTGCTTTGGGATATTTGCAGAAAACAGCCCTCTGCCCATAGCTTACTATCATCAGTGTAAGTACATCTTTTCTACTACACTTGCTGGTTTGGAGTGAAGCTTTGTAGCACAGTTCAGTTTATTAGCTCCTAGGATTTACTCTGCCAGCCTCTGCTACCATAAATAAAGAACCCTACTCTTCTGAATTTAAGCATTTCTCCTAATGAGTTGTTCCTTAGCTGTGAATATATGGATGCACTGTTGTATCATGTCTGTGATTTTGCATTTTCCCCACTGTCTCTTCTGCCTGACATGATAATAAGCTCCGTGTTAAGCCAGAAAAAAGCAATTTTCTCCTGGGGTTAATTTCTTTGGATTGCCCACCTGAAGTAGGGAGTTGCATACAAATTCTGATTTGTACTGAAGTAGAGAAGGTATTCTTTTTTGCAAAGATGATAAGGTGCAAATCCTTATTGACATACTGGGCATTTTGTTCTGTCTTCCTAACAATTGCCTTTGGAAGAAAATTATATTAAAGTTGGTCTTTGGCTTCCTGGAAGCCAGAGCCTGTGTGCCCAGTGTACCTATTCCAGCAGGGAGGAACTCCTCTGTCTCTGCAGAAGATCTGAGCTGTGTTGGCCATCTCCTGCCACTGCTCTGGAGAGGTCCATGCAACTGCAGATGGGTAAACTGAGGTGAACTATAGTGTGAGATGCACCTAGTGAAGTTGGGGCATCCCTGCCAAGCCTAGCACAGAGCAGCATGGTTTGGCCAGGAAAGGGTGTTGGAGCTGCTTGGCCTAAACATGGGTACTGTTGTTCTACTACCAAGAAGCAAACCCTGCTTGGAGAAAGAACCTCAGGGCTAGTACAGTGCTGGAGAACACACACTCCGGACAGGAGCAGTCACTCATTTGTCCATAAAAAACACAGCATCAGCTCCTTCTAAGACAAGCCTTCAGAGATACCGTCCTCTTCTGCTAATGGTGCTGTTGTGGTGTGGTCCCACTTCATGCGTTATGGAAATATGCCTTTTCCCACAGCACCCATCTCCCATCTGCTGGGATAGGGCTGGGTCCAAGCAAGCAGCCCTGCTGCCATTCTCACTGTCCTCACTCCTGCAGGGCAGAACATCATGTGGGACAGCATATCAGGTTACTAAGCCCTGCAGAAAGATTGAGGGGCGGCACCGGAGAGTGGGGTTACCTCTTTGGTTCCAGGTTTAAAACGAATATGGATAAAAAATGCCAGATTAGAAGGTATTTAATGCTACCACTTACAAAAACTTAGTTAGGGCACAGTGTGCAAGAATAAACTAATTTCAAAGATCACAGATTCTGTTCAACATTTCAGGTGGCTGCTCTTGCTGTTGAACTATAGCTGCTATCACATGAGCTTAAGCACATGCTGTAAGTGCTGCAAAATCATGTCTCAGTTGTCAGTAGGAGGCTTAAACAGAAACACATTTGGTAAAACCATGCCCCGTCAGGAGAGTGTTTCACCATGGGAATGTTACTGTGACCTGAAGATGAGCATCCCGCCAGTACAAGCATCCTACTGCCCCCATAGTGGAGGCTGCTCCCAGGAGCGGCAGGGAGTTACATCATGTCACTCATTTAGGATGAGTGAGATCTAGGGGAGCCTTCAACCTGCTGTGATGACACTGAGAACTGCCGTGCTTCGAGATGGGTATTCAAGGCTCTTTGGAATGGGGGGTGTAAGGAGAAGGCACATGCCTGAGGTATAGATGGGAATTTCAAGAAGTATTTGCTCCACTGAAGTTGGGCAAGAAGATTTCTAGTTCATCCCAGTGAAACAAATAGATTAAAATTAATTTATTCAGCTAGGTAAGGGATAGAGGGCTGGGGAGGGAAAAGGAATCACACAACAAGAAAACAAAATATTCATCTGGAGAAGGCACTGTATTTTGGTCATTTGAAGAAATGTTTCACAAGAGCTGGGACCTGTCAAATGGCAGAGAGAAGCTGGCTTGCTTTCAGACAAAACAACCAGAGGAAAAACCTGCCATCTCCAATACCAATTTGAGGGTCCCATGCTCTGAGCTCTCTTGTTTACTGTGGCACCATACCATTCAGATAGTTGGGGAACAGAGCAATGAAGCCTAAGGTCCAGAAACATTCCATTCATTATTTCCCAGAGCAGCACACCAAGCTGCACAGCCTCAGCAATACTCAGTGTTTCATACAGAGAAAAAAAAACTGTGCTTTTTTTTCCTGTGTTGCGATTAACATGTAAAACTCCTAATTAATGATGGGTCTCATAGCAGAATGCATAAATAATTCTTTTGTATTTGATAACAGGGCGTATTTGAGGGGCTCTACACCTAATTATTACACCAATTTTCTTAAAGGGTGGACAGTCCCACTTTCCTGACAGTATCCGATAGAAGCACTTAACTACATGGAAAAAAGCTCGTAAGGGACAAGGGAAATTATTCAGGTTGGTGTTAATTCTTTGCACTTACCAAGGAAATAGAAATGGTAGTGATCAAGAAACATATTGCACTCCAATGTGTCCGTTTGGTGAGGCTGAGAAAAAGCTGGTCTTTCCTTCAGTAACACCCATGCATAACAGGCAGAGTGTTTTGGTGGAAGAACATCAATGCTTTAATAACTGTGATTATTAAAGTCTGATGAGAGATGGAGACTGTCCTGTGTTCAGCAGTAGCAGTCATTTTTCTCCTTCTTAGTAGCTGGTGCAGTGCTGTGTTTTTGACTTTTGGCCTGGGAACA